>JAJIZL010017464.1:415069-426660 GCA_023969395.1 Amblyomma maculatum
TATTATTATTATTATTATTATTATTATTATTATTATTATTATTATTAACGTTCTAGCCAAAAGTAGTCTCGAGTCCCAGTTTAGGATGAGTCAAAACAGAGATCATTACGGACGACTTGTGCCCTGTATGAAGCTCAGCTTTGGCTTATGGTGATCCTCGGGAGCTGTTTGAAATGTGTGCAAGATTATGACGAAAAACTAACTCGTGGAATCGAGAGAGCTGCCCTCGAGCTTTTGGAAGAGCAGGAGTGTATGTAAAGTAATATGCTCACTTAAACGATTAGCAGCCTATGCAGCAAACACCGCAGGCAACAAGCATTTATATATATCTGCGACCATTGACACCTCACGTTTGCTGAAATATGGCTGATTTTTTTGGCACTTGATGTCCTTGATGTGCAGGCTTCCGTAATCCATGTTGAAACGCAAGAAAACTATCAATGTATATATATAATATAGGACATCTTAAAGAGCGCGCAACATTTCATATCATTTTCTTTAGCAGAGCGAACGTTCCTACAACGTGGCTGGCAAGAGTCATTGGTAAGCAACGCCGTATACAGGTCACCTGATAAATATGGTGAGACCTGATTAATCAATATTTCGCACAAAGATGACAAAGAGAGAGAGAGAGAGAGAGAGAGAGAGAGAGAGAGAGAGAGAGAGAATGGCTGGTGGAATAAGTTATAAGCTAGGTAATGCGTTTCGGTATTGGAGTGGAAAAGATAAATTCAGTTCTGATATATTATTAAGAGAGGCCTTTCGAATCTTGCCAGCAGCGCATATGGCAAGCATATTATTCCGCCGTGCCTGTGGTATAAACTGAGCTTAATTCAATTCGATTCAAAAGTGTGCCTGTATGTGACGTATACGCTCAGAAACTACGGCTTCCTTAGGCACTCTTACGCATGCTCCGTCGCACGGGTCACAGCGTCGAGACGTCGTTATTGTGCCGTTCCTGTCTGCGCACGGCATCATCACGCGCCTCGCGCCCAGGAGGACCCGTGAGGCGCCCGCTACATCGCCGGATATCCCCGTGGACGCGTCGTCCTGCTAAATATTCACGACACCGACGAACGGCGCGGTGGCGGCCTCGAGGTAGCAGCGTATTCTCTAGTAGCGTACCTCGTCCCCGACGCCCAGCGTTGGCGAGATGGATGCGTCCGTTTCACGCTTGTGCTGCGCGGAGACCTACAGTGGGGCCCTCGCACGCGACTGCCGCGGTGGCACACACTACGACGCTACGCAAGAAGAACAGTTTTGCCGCGCACTATATGCATTTATGTATACGTATCGGTCGTTTGGGGCGGAGAGGGTGCAAGAGGGGGTGAGGGTGGAGAGGGTGCAGTCAGGCAAACAGCTGAAGCCTGCGCCGCCGTTTCTTCATTTGGGATGCACCCGTGTTTTTCTCGATCAACGCAGAGGCGGCCTCGGTGCGTCTAGCTGCTCGCGCGGTTCCCCCGTGTAATCGCGGCTTGGTCGCGGTGCGCCTGAAGCCTATCTTGGGCGCGTGTACCCGTGTGGGGCTTGAAATGTACAGTTTATCCTGAGTGACGTAAGCCGTGCCTCGGCCGTCTCTTTGCTTAACCATTATGGAGGGTTGCGGTACGGCATGGCTGGACGGCTGGTTCTCACGTTCTGGTGCATTGGAGTCTAATAAAGCAGCGTGGAGATGATTCCTCCTGCGGTAAAGTTGAATGCTTCCGTTCGGTAGGGTGTCAGTTATTCAGTGCGCTCTGAAAATGTTGGAGTATAACGTTTTTGCACGCATTGCCTTAGGTACCCTTAACCTCCTAAAAAAAAAAGGGGGGGGGGGCGATGTTTCATGAAAAGGGGGTTAAATTTTTTTAAGAAATGGGCCTGTTTCCCACGACTCTAAATCGGCGATACGTGACTGCAACGGTATGCTTCTTTTGTCTTTCAAGACACGTCTGAAGTGATTCTTCTTGCTCTATGCATGGGGCGTTGGAATCATTCACTGGAGTAATCGTATACATTTCACACAGTGTGTTTTCGCGCTGGTTAGCACGCAATCAAGTCGCTCAAACAGCTTGCGTTCTCAACGACACAAACAAGAATTAAGGGTCACTTTACGACTTTATTCTTAGAGATAAATTTACGTTTTGGCTCAACAGATTCCCCATAAGTGGACAGTTCACAAACCGCACAAATGGCGGAAATGCGAGATATTTGACTGCGGGTCTGCACTTCTGTGGGTTTATTTTACGTGATTTTACTTGATTTATCCGTTCACAAAACGGTTACCGCCCCGCCATTCGAAAAACACTATGAGGATTTCGAAAATGTCATCTAATGATTGATCCCCACTCAAACACACACACGAAAAAAATAAAGCTCCGTAAAGGTTTGTTCGGCAGCTGAAGTTGTATTTATGGCTGAGCCAACTTTGTTTATAGGATTTTGCCGCCACTACATTTAAACTCGTGATGTCTACGCTGAAAAGGACTTGTCGCCATTGCTTTGAAGCCTCTGAGATCCGCGGCTAAAATTGGTGTCGACGCACGCATTTTTACTGCGAGGTCTGTAGATGGTAGAAACATCTGTTGTTTTTTTTTTGTTTTTTTTTTTCCCTCTATAATTATCGATACATCTATCCTCGACCAGTAGTGGTGTGGTATTCCGGCGGTATTCGCCCTATCGTAATGTCGTGTCGGTCGATGCGTGCCATCTTATCACTCGTAGTTTAATAATAAATTTGAATACAGGGCACTGAGGGCGCCTGGAAGGACGGTATGAGACAGGCTGAGAGAAGCTCGCGTTCTGGAGACGGCTTCGTTCTGTCAAAGCGCTTTATTTTAGGCAAAACGAGAATCGACGCGCACGCACCACGGCTCAAGCAAGTCTCCTTTGCACTTGCTGGTGATTAGGAAGGTCATACTCTTTGTCCTTCACGTATCATATTGTCACGTGGTATTGTCACACGGCTTATGTGGCGTCTTCGTAAACATCGGAGTCCAGTACGGTTTGTTTCGCTGCTAACACTGCCGATAAGGGACTCTGGGTATTCCAAAGATACAATTTATAGCGTAGAATTGTGTTGCTGTGCAACTATTACGTAATTTTTTCCTCTGCTCTACGTCTGTTACGCGGACTGTTATAGATGCGGCACCATGTTATTCCATCCATCTATCCACTGTTCTTTCATATGTGGTCTTGCAAGTCCTTTTCCATATATTTCGTTCTTTCTTTTTCTTTTTTGCCGCATGTGATGTTGCAATTCCAGTCTATAGCCAAAAAGACAGGGAAATGATGTCAATATGTGCACTAATTTGGAGTTACCTAAGACAGACTAAGCTTGGAGTCCGGTGTCTCTAAGGAGGGTATACTTTTGTATCTATATATAACATGCGTGGGTGTCGCCACAGCGAGCGAAAAATGTGACCGCGTTGCCGTGAGGTATCACAGCATCAGGTATCCTGCTTAAGGCGACGTTGCGTCGCACACACTTTTTTCTATTTTATTTTTAACAAACTCTCTGAAATACCCTATCCCCATACAGACAAAGAGAAACTTTATTGTGTTAGCGTTACTCAATATAGATCGTCCGAATGTACCTCGGTCGCCTGGTACTGCTGCTCTCTCTTTATACTTCATCCCCCTTTATCGCTGGAGCAGCTTCTTCGTTGTTTTGTCACTCTCGCCCCCAAAACGCTCCGTTTCCGCCCTCCCGACTGGTCCCGCTTCTGCGCGCATGCGCGCACACATAACACAACCCACCCCGAAATCTCCCCAGCTTCCTCCTTTCTTCCGCTTGGACCAGCCTTCTTCCCATCCCTAAGCTGCTCCCTCACCCAACCCCATGGGAGAACCACGGTCTGTTTGCTTTCTCCTGTCCTGAGCCCCCGGCTGCCGCTTTCCCGCGCTGCCCGGTCGCCCCGCTCTCTTTCTTCCTCCTCTTCCTCCCAACGCACACACACACGTGCTCCCCTCTACATGTGCGATGCCCGACGGAGCATCCCTCGGCGCCGGCGGTGCAGAAGCAGGCTTGTGCGCGGCCTTTTTTCTCTGGCACTCGCCTTCGGCAGCCTCCTGCTCGCCTTATTTCTATATATTTTATTTTGAGGCTGCAGCACCCCCATCTTACAGACACAGAGCCTGGCGAGTCCTCCCTTCTCTCGCGTTCTGTCCAAGTCGCCATTTCGCCATTCGTTTTCTTTGCCAGGGGCTATCCATCTCTGTTGCAGCGGGGGAGCAGCGGCCCCCGGCGCTGCTGCTCGGGATCTGTTTTCCTTTTGTGCTTGCCGGCAACCCTGCTGCCTTCTCTTCGCTTCTCGTATTCTTTTTTTTTTTTTTTTTTCATGTTTCGTATCCACGCAGCGTCTCTGTAGGAAGAAAAAGATTCCCAGTTTCTTCCAACTCTTCGGCTTTTTTCTCGTGTTATGTTTGCGTGTGCCTGTCTCGTGCTGGCTTCTCGTAGAAAACGCGAGGTGCTTTATTTTTATACATAACGCTAGCCTTTGTTTCTGTTCGCTTTTGCGCCCTGAAACTGAGAAGAAACGAAGAAGAATGTTGCTGCGTGTTAGACAGATCCCGGCAGCAGCAGCAGCCGCCCGCCGCCTTTCAAGATGGAAGGAAAATCGAATAAGAGAGGACGAACTGCTGGTGGGGCCGGGCTGGCGAAGATGAGTGAGGCCCCGATGACGGGCGAGATGAGAACGCTAACTGCTCGCTAGAGAACAGGATGAACTCAAGAAGGAGACTTTTGTCGAAACGGGCCTGCGCTGAAAATGCTTTGCAAACTTTGTATTGTGGAGCACAGGTTATCATTTTCACCCCATTGGGGACAAATTCAGTTTATTTCTATGTGAAGTGATTGCTTAGACGCGGTGAAAAAAAAAAAAAAAAAAAAAAAAAGAGGGGGGGGGGGGGGGGGGTCACTTTTACTCAAGCTATGCCTGACAACGAAGAGTAGGTATCAAAGGCGCATGCCGTTATCGGTTAATAAGTGAGGTGCAATCTCTTGGAAGGTCCTCTTGCCTCTTGGAAGGTCGATATCGCACGGTCATCCACAACCAGCCGTGAATCCCGGAGTGAGTTCTATCACCCACCTCACGAGCATGAATCGACACGCGGGAACCAACCATTCTAACATTTTTAGCTCCAGCGAGGTCTGGCCAATAAATTCGTATTTTGCCGGCGAGGAAACGTTAGGCGAGTCACTAAAAACACCAGTGGTCTCTTTTGATTGAACAATAACTGGATGGAGTTGTCTTTTAGGGTTTGTTTAATTAGGCGCGATAAACCTGACGCCCTGAATCTAACAGTGTTTTTAAAAATTTATTTAGCCAGTTCATAGACTTGTCTCTTGATTGCTGTCGATTATCTATATATATATATATATATATAAAAAAGCAGTTGCTCTAAAAGATGCCAATATAGAGTCCAAAATATGTTTAGACATTCTTAAAAGGAAGGTACTGAACTGCTTACAGAGCCAGCAGACTGCAGTCGCGGATAATGTATATAGTTCTTCCTTGAGATTAGCCTGTGAAGGCTTTTGGTAATTTATAGTACCCAATTTTGCTATTCGTAACAACAATGTCAATGAGGCTGTTCGTGTTTTATCTGCAGATTTCTTACACAGAGCGCGGTGTGAATGCAGTCTCGTAACGTGAAGTGGCTTTCGGGAATCTGGTTACATCTCTGCCTTTGTTTTCACCGTCATGACGAGAGGTTAGCGCAGCTGGAGATGATGGTTTATTCAAGATGTGAAAAAAAGGATTAAGCAGATGACTTGTCAGAATGGCCGACGTAAATTAAATTTATAAGCAAACAGTACGCCGACTCTCTAAACAGCGTTTAATTAAGGATGGGTTGAAAAACCGTTTCCCGTAATCAGGTTCATCGTATTATTACAGTTTACGCACGCATGAACAATTTTTGCACCCTTTTCATGCATCTTGGTTTGTTTGCAAGTCAAGGAGTGCATGCAAGCACATATATGCGCCTTAGGTTAATATCAATCAATCAATCAATGAATCAATCAATCAAGCTTTTATTTTCTCTATATTAGAGGAGACAGGACTAAAAGCTCGGAAGCATATGTTGCCTTAAGTCCTTTGTCTGCACTAATGAGAACGTTTCTACTGTTCTTTTTTTTTAATATTTTTCTTCTGGCGGGTGATACAAAACAAAAACTTGTTTTGTGTCCTCTTGTGTCCATTTTTTTTTCTTTTTTTTTTTTTTTCACAGCCTCTTCCATGACCACGCAGATAAAGTCTTTGTTGCTGCTGCTGCGCGCGATACGTCCGCTTATCCGAAGATGATGTGTTCCTAAATATGGCCAGCTTACAATGTAATCAGGAACATAATAAACTCAACTTCTTAAGCAGTCACCCTGACAGGTTCAGCGATTTAAGAAACACAGCTGAAGACGCGCTTCTCAAACACAAACATTCCCGTTCAACATCTTGCCTGCAGCCTCCTCGGAGGATGCCGGAAGTATACACATTCGTTTCCCCTCCTCCTCAACGGGAGGCGCCACGCCATCGCCGTTATTCTCTCTGATTAGTCGCGCACTAACTCATTCCGCCGGGCGGCTGCACACGCACGCTTGGACAGACGCGCAAGACGCGGCGCTTATTTTTCTCGCCACACGCGCGCCAATCAAGTAGAGAGAACCTCCAATGCCTCTGCTCACTTCCTTGCCCCCTAGTTGTGTACATCTGAAAGGGAGGCCCAGTTTCAGCCTAATAAAGACAAAGTCTGCACCAGAGCTTCGTTCTGCGCCCTGTGTGGAAACACGGAGGCGTGGGAGGACGAGCGGCGAGGAAAGGAGAGGGAGGACACTCATGATGCGCGCGTCTACAACACATAACGCCCGTTGCCGGAGGCCAGTTGCCGAGAAGAAGCAAGAGAGACACAAAAGCGGCGAAAGAAGCGCCACCAGATCCACGCCGACGCGGATGAGCCATTTCGTCGTGTCTGCAACGTTGGCAGCAGCAGCGTCGCGCGCGCGACGCCGTCGGCGGCTCTTCTACGCCAGGGGCGTCGCGTCTCGCCGCTGCTTGCCTCCAGCGTCGTAGCTGTCGTCGTACAGCGATGCACGTACACGGTCTCCCTTCGCAAGCCTGAAGAGACTCGGCCGCTGAGAAAGAGAGAGAAGAGCTCGCAGGAGCCGAAGCAGCAGCAGCGGCTGCGGCGACCGGCTTTCTTTGTGCGCGTCTGCCACGTTCACTTCGCCAGATTGAAAGCGAAGGCCGGATCTGGGCTCTACCGCCACGCGCTTCTGTGCCGGCGAGCGAGCCGCCGTCGCTGTGCTGGTGCCGTGCTAGAATTGCCGCAGCGTTGGAGATTTATCGGGAGCTCATTTCTCGGATTAGATAAGATATATGGGTCGAAAAAGACGGATCGCGAGACGGTGCGTTTCTTTCTTCTTTTTTTTTTTTCCCCCGCTTTTAGTTTTCTTTCGTTATTTCGTTCTGCTTTCGTTGCTCCACCTTTCTTTCCTTTCTTCCCGTCCTTCCTGTCCGCTGGCTCTTTTTTTTCTCTCTCGTTTCCCCATTTCTATCCCTGTACTTCGTGACCTGCAGGAAGAACTTTGTCCAGTCTTTTCTCCTTTCTTTGGTTGCTATCTCCTTGCAGTCTTGGTCCAACTGTGGGAGCAGCATCAGTGCTCGGAGTCCGCTGTCCTTACATTTCTCGCTGGGAAAGAGAGCGCCGCGTCTGACATCCTTCTCCGCCTCCCTATTCCTTCGTTCTCCCTGAGGCGTATTATGCTTTTTGTTGCATGTGCGCCTCGAAATCTCTTCGTTCCGGCTCCTTTTCGGGCGGTGATTTTCTCTCGGCTCTGTTTTGCAAGACCCATTCTTCTCGACTCCGGCTCGTTTCTCTTTCTCCACGTTTCCTTTCTATTTAATTCCTTTTTCCCCCTATCTCCGCGGGGCTCCAGCCGAATGTATGCGTTTACTTTCTAATATTATTAGCGTTTAAAACTGTATACGTTCTTACGCGCTTATATTCTTTTTGTCCAGCCATCCGCTTAGGTTTTCATCCTCTTTTTCGCTCTCTCTCTCTTTCGTTCTGTCTTGTCTGCCTCTCTCATATCCCGAAGTGCCGGCTGCTGTGTTTTCATCCTTTCATTTTCAGCATTCCATTCTCCTTTCTTATTTTCTTTTTTCGTTTCTTTCTAACGCGCCTTTCGGACGGAGCTCATTTCTGGACCCGCTAATGTGATTTTCTAGGCCGACCTATCTCTCACCCTCACTTTCTCTTCTTCCCATTTCCTCCCACTGCCCTCGAGCCTCAATGTTCCCTTTGCTTCGTTTTCTGTTATTTCATCGTCTGGCGTTGAGCAACTTTCTCTCATATTCGTTTATTCCCTAGCTGGCGTTGTCGCTTCACGAGCTTCTCTTTGCTCTTTACGTATTTTTTTACGCCCCCTTTCTCCAACTCATACGAGCGTCATCCCTTTCGCGTCCTTTATCTGCTGCTATCGTCGCTTTGTTAAATTCGTCTCATATCATAGTTTCGAGTCAGACGGTCGTGCAAAAATCTTGTATGCCATGTGCGTCTGTCTGCGTTGTGCGTGCGAGAATCTCCTTGCGTACTTTTTTTCTAAGCGCATTTTTTTTTTTATCACCGGCATTTTTCTGCTTTTCTTTTCTCGCACCTCTCTATCCCTTGCTGTGTAGCCTACGCGTCACATACAAACCAGTTTTCTTTTGAATTTATAGACCCTGTTTTCCTTATTCTTGCAGGCGCCTACCTTGCTCTGAGCGTTTCGCACTTCGCGACTTCGCTTTCTGTTATTATAATATATGCGCAAGGTGTCTGAAGTCACTTGCTGAGGGGAGTGAAAAAAAAAAAAAAAAAAACGCATCTAAAGCTCTGTTTTCGTGATGGGCACTGCAGACAATATTTTGTCCTCCTTACTCTTCTGCAGTATATCTAGCTGCGGTGTGTTGAACATGTTGACGCTAGCAGCGCATAAAACTGCTCGATTATTATTATTTCTGGGTGGTAATGCACGCAATATCGTACCTCTGGCGTATTATCACAACTGCTTTAAGTGATTATCTGAAAGGCGTACGTGATGAATCCATCTGCTCCCGCTACTATTAACAGTACTGCCAAACTGCGTGGCGTGGTTAGCGCTTCATGACGTGGCCTGTATGGATTATGCATTTTTCATAACTATTCGAGTGTCTACTTGTCATGACGACTTTATGCGAATTAATGCGGTTTTGAAGGAATAAACCACGAGTGGAAAGCACAAGGGGCAATGTGCTTAAAAGCTGTTTCTCAATGTTCAGCACAGCGAATAAGAACACGACAAAAATTAGACTGCGTATACAGATTTAACCAAAACGTTGACTGTGATTTTTCTGTAGGGGACTGTCACCCCTTAGCACATTTATTTATTTATCATGGCATGCTCTTCAGATCGAAGAGATTGGAGGTCATCAAGATAGCGGAGATTTTGAGAGCAGCTGACATACGCTTTAATTTATGAAGCCAATTATACTGTCACTCAATGCAGCATAACCCGAGAAACCGCCAACATATGCTTCATAGGCTGCTGTAAGCAGCTGGCGCTAGTGAATGTAGCCAAAAAGCGGCAGATATGCCTAGCATATATATGGCTAATTAACATTCAAATTCGAGGCTAAGAGCCTCTTCGCAAATATTGGGCTGGTCTGGGCCGATGAAATTCGCATGCAGTCTGAAAGCATTGACGCGATTGTACTGTAGATTTCAAATTGTAGTGTGGATTCGGAAACTTCTATATAAATCTAGGTCTGAAATGAAAACTATCACCAAGCCCAGTTGAAATGGGTCATTCCGCGTCAACTGATCAGGCCTGTGAGCTCTACCGTGTTCGATTTATTTTTAATAATAGCGGTGTATTACGTTACCATGACGAATATTATCCCAATAATTCTAAAAAAATAAACTTGTTGATGTATAACCATTTACCAACATTTTTATAGATAATAAAATGCATTGAGCTTTCATATGCAGCAATTTGAACTAACTTTGTCTTATTTTGTTTAAGTATCACCCACGGAAAGAAGTGCAAGAAGGGGAGATTTTGAAAATTTTCATCAAATCACTCGTTCTCATATAGTAGCCAATTCAGCTATTTCTGTAAGTTTCTCAGAAGGCAAAGAAGCCTATAAGAACATTCCAGAGTTCGAACAACGTAAGTTGCATCCGGAAAAAAAAAAAACACTAATTTTGAGAAAATTGACTTTTGAAGCATAGCCTTAAGACAATTGCGTAATGAAGCGTTCCCAGTAAAAATATGAAAGATACTGACTTGCACAATGCCATTCAGAGCAATTTATTTCTAAACTTTTAATCAGGGTACCTTTTGTTTTAAGCGAGAAAATAATGAAATGCAAGAAAACTAAAAATGAAGCCCCAGCGCGGCAGAACGATCACGATACTCCGCAAGGTGACTTGATATGCGGATCAAGACTGCTGCATATAAAACGCAATTCATTGTATTTTTATTTATTTATTTACAGAATTCTGCGAACCTCATGCAGTCCAAGCAGGAAGGGCAGATTGCAAAACACTTTGAATACGCCATAAAATTTGTACAGGGAAAAATTTTCAACGCATCACACAAAAGAGCCAACAACAAGTCACTTAAATTCATTGTGCTGCATTGCATTACGTTTTTTGCGTTTTTTTTTTTCAAAATTTGACTGATGACAATAAATTCCTCTCGCGTATTGTGCGCGGTAATTGTTAATATTTGAACAAATTTGTTTTTGCGAAGTACGGCGTTAAAGCATGGATATGTTGGGACGAGTTTTTCGTGTCGTTGGCGGTGTAACCTAGGATAAAGAAGAAACGTTCCTTTTAATACATAACTGAAGAAACACTAGGCGAACCATTTTGCGTCTTATTTCCAGCGTTTTGATATGGTTGGCGCTCATTTATGTATGTATATGTACTCATGTATATGTATGACAAAGCGTTTGGTAAATATATATGAATCAAAAAGCTTATTTTTTACAATTAGCTTTGTGTGTGACTAGGTTTTGCTACCGTTTGCAAAATTAAAATGGCGGCCATGGGTCGAAAAAACATTTTGTCGACAAAAACAAGTCGGGATAATGTTCCTTCGTGGTACACAATACACCGCGATTCTTTAACAAGAAGTCGAAGATGGCCGAGCTTACAGTCTGGATCAGTTGGCGTGGAATGACCCACATCTATTACATTGAGAACACGTTCCCGCGTCTTTGGCTGCTCCGCTATGCTTGATTCGCACTGTCTCAAATGGTAACCATGATAAAGGCCTGTTTGAAAGAATGGAATTCGGGAAACGTGGCTATAGTACGCCGATATTGTGCTCTTTGTTACGGTCGAGAGCAATTTTCTTAAAATAAATAAACAATGCGTGGCTCGTAACATCACACAGACCTTCGCGCCTCACGCAAATTGGAAAAATCCACTGCTTGAGCCCGTACTGCCTGGCTATGACTATGATCCTATATATTGTCAGAATAATATATAGGATCATTCAGTAAATGAATAATCAAAGGGACCGAAACAAATTTAGAATTAAATAGGAGATCATTTTTGGCAGGAGAGTTAAATTCTCTCTCTCTCTC
>JAJIZL010017464.1:427060-463959 GCA_023969395.1 Amblyomma maculatum
TATATTCTTTCAAAAAGCGCCCACCCCACACAAAGCGGCTAATCAACTATACGGAGATAACTAAAAAATTCTTCATCTGTGTTCTGAGCTTATTGTGCAGAGCATAGGCGTAAGCACTGCCTGTTGCACATTTCTTTTTTAAAAGCCATTTGCATTTAGCAATAGTTCCATTATGCATACAAAACATGCATCGGCATGGATAGTATCGCTTGATGTTGTTAAACTCATTTTCTCTGATGATCAGTCGCTGGCTGGAAAATATTAAGGAAGGGTTGCTCGTGGCTTACGTTGTCATATCTGTATGTTGCATTAGCAAAAAAAATACAGGGAAAATGAATCAATAATGTAATTATGGAGGCAATTGGTTGGGAAGCAGAAGAAATTCGGAGGTCGTGGGTTCAGATCCCACCAGCGGCAAGCCGTTGCTTTTTCTTTTACTTTATAATAAACTATTTCAATGACTACGTTATTGTTATACGTCGATCAACTCCAGAAAAAAAAAAAAAAAGTTATATGCTGTCCTTGGTGTGAGTGGCAGCTGGCCCCTTTGTCCGTGTATGGCATGCCATCTACCTGCTCCCAAGAGGCCTTACTTAGGATGTAAACCGCGCAGCTGCAGTCAGAAATACGCTCGTGTATATACGCCACTAGCACCATTATATGTGCTGAAAACAGGCACCATAGCTTGGAAGCAGTGTTGTAGTAATGTATTTGCACCATAGTCGGCGACAGCTCAATCACCCTGTAAATTTTGGCGAGCATAAAACTTACTGCAAATCTAAAGCTAGACAATTATCAGATTATCACACCTGTTCTCCGACATGATAAAAGGCCACAGGCTTATGTTTAGATTGTCTGTGGCCATACACTGCGCTGTTAAAAGACATCGATGCCTAACACAATGAAAACTAAAGCGTTATTTAAATCATCCTGCTTAAGCTGGAACAAGGTCCCCTCAATGCGAAGAATTCAATTGTCCGAATTTGGTTTGCAGTTGACACCTACGCCGCAGCTAGCTGTATATTCACCAAGAAGCTCAACTCGATCAATGGAGATAACTATAAGAAGTGCCGAAACCAGTATCGCGGTTAGTAAGGTTGGATTAACTCAGTTGTGAGCTTTGACGTACTGTCTGCACATCAGGAGGCACTCGGCGTTTACTAGCGAAGTTTCTTTGCGGTCATCAACCGCGTATAGTGCAGCTACATATAGTTGAGTTGGTTCCTCCTCCACACATAAGAACACTGAGGTGAAATTATGTCCAAGACCCACCAAAATAGGGTCATGTTTCGACCGCGACGCATGCAGTAAAGATGTCATCGCTGCCGTCAACACATCTACCACGTGATCTCAGGTCTCCTCGCTAATATGAAAAGCAAGTCTCTGGATGTAGTAGCTGTACACTTGCGCTTTCGGCTTAGGACGCCTCAATTCACTTCGGTAATTTCTGTCTTTTTTTTTTTTTTGTCTAAGCACTTATTCTACGAGGACAGCTTTAACTGCGATTATTTACGTGTTAGTCATAGGTAAATGTAGTCTCCTCGTGCTAACAAAAAGGCATTAAACTGTAATTGACTGTCGACCCCAAGGAATATATCATATTTTATCCCTAAAAAAAAAACAAACAAAAGTTAACTTACTCTTTCAAAATGTCAGCAGAAAAACGTGAGAGAACACCGTTATGAAGTGAACACCGAAAGAAGGCCACTTTCAGAAGCAGGTGCGTAAACTTAAAAACAAAAAACAAAAAGCGTGGTTGTAGGCCAGTTGGTGGGACATCGTAAACTACGACAGTTAACGTCTCCTTGCCTTCGTCCTGTATTTTCTTGCGCTTTGATTTTTGCGTAAAATCCGTATATCGTGCAAAGCACTGCGCCAAGGTGGATAAGAACGAGTGGCTCGCATATGAGCAACGTGCGACCAAATTTTTCATTTTTATACTCGTAACTTACAAAACTAGATGGGAAGTAGTGTAAGTAATTTTTTTTCCCTCTTTTTTTAACAGGATCTCGGAACTTTGACAGCGCCGATCGCCTGCGCTTTTGCTTACGTAATTAAAGGCATAACTCGTAAAATAGACAGGGATTGTCTTCACAAGCAGTTGCAGCACGAAGCTAGTGTGTTAATCATCTATTTCATTTTTCTGTTGATGACGGAAGGCAATACTTGAGCGCTACATCTTGGTGAGTGAGAAGGGAGAGATTTAAGTATGAGCCATTGCCTCCAAGTTCAAACTGCAATGGGGTTTTTCGCTAAACATGATGCATCCTGTCACTTCGTACAATCTTAAAAAAAAATAATAATAATAATAAAAATGCGTGTACAGTCGCGCTCAGTATTGCTGGCGTCGCTCAGGTAGGTGGCCACCTTGACTTCGTTTGTGTTTGATAGCAAATGAATGCATGCATCTCACATTGCTTCGTTTCGTGAGCTCGTATACTATTGATGCGTGCTGCAGGTAATGTAGAGTGCGATAGTGCTAAGCGCGTTTTGAACGCCTGCGCACGAATGGACAGGGCGTCGAACCGCGTATAGTCCCCGTTTCTAGAATAGTCGTGTAATAAACGTATTTGAGCTTCGTCGTAATACTTCCACCAGTATTCAGAAACCTGTGAATCTGTACGATTCGACGAATATTTGGGTACGCGAAGAAAAAAAAAAAATTGTTAGGCAGGTCTTAAATTTTCAGGCGCCCGTTTATTTAAGCACGTTTTCCTCTTATTTCGTGAAAATTAAGCGGTATTAAATGGTATTAACTCTGCATATCTGCATTCTTACACCCGTGACCCACTCTTTCCAGTTTGTACAAGCAAACCGGCGTTTAGCGCCCGCCATAACATGGCTGCTCGACGTCGATCTCTAAGCCGCCTTGTACACAAGAAACGCCATAAAGCGGCTGTTAATACGAAACAACCGGCGCATGCGCGGCGCTTTAACGTCACAGGAAACGCTCTGAAAGGTGATCTATCTTCACTACGCGTGCCATTAATCATCCTCACCCCCAAAGTCGAAAACATGGCGCGGCCACACACACCTCTCTCGCACCAAGCGAGACATTTTCCCGACCAGCATCAGTTCTGTACGCACGCGTGCACAGCGCCGACGAACACCCACGGTGAAGCCGGAGAACGAAGCGGTCCCAGCAACGCTGCATGCTCGTCGGGGGTGCCAGATGGGAGGCGGTCTCCATGCCGAACTGGCATAGCGGGGCGCCCGGCTGTCTGGGAATTTCTATGTCGCTTTTTTCCTTTTTAGATGAAGGGGACGAGCCTAAAATTATAATTCACAGCGGCGGCGATGAATGTGCTTCTTCTCCTCTCAGCTTTCTCTCTCCCTCTTTCAAGAAGGATGGAGGGAGAGGAGAAACTGTTACCGGCGCATTGACGGCGCCATTCGTTTTTACCGATCGCGATGCTAGGACTTACGTATGACGCGGACCATGCATGCCTGTGCGCTGCTGCCTCTCGGCATTCTTTTCTTAGTCCTTACTGCTTTTGGAGACCGGCTTTCCCGGTTGCGAATGCAGCTCACTGCTCACTGCTTCAGTTAATCCAATTTCAGCGCTGTTAATCAAGGCTTCCGGAAGGCGCCGGACGTTTGGCACTGAAAGTGGCTTTGTTGCTCCCAAATGTTAGCGTTTGTTGTGAGCGGAAAATGCGCTCGCTGCTCCTTTTGAAGGGAGAAAGTATTTACCTCTTTTGTGGCCGGTTGCTTGGGGTTGTGGGTTGGCTCGACTCCAGGGCCGCTCGATACTGCGGCAGAAAGGAAGCATCACTGCATTAGACAGCGTCGGATAAAGTTGGTCTTCCTTGTTATTCGTCCATGGCAATTTCCTGAAGCCCATCGTTTACTGTGTCAAGGAATTAAAATCAGTTGAACTGAGGAAAAATACAAGGCTCATCATGATTTATGTAAGTAGAGCAAAATTATTCGAGATCAACCATAGTCGCATCTATTTAAAAATGTTTCAAAGCTCATAATGTTAAACAGGACAATAAAATTTCTCAAAACCCTTATTGCGAACACTCCTTTATGCCGTTTATTCGCTGCATTGTATATATACGCAGGCAAGCTTTGCAACGCAACATGCCGTTAGTAAGTAAGAATTTATAATCTGTAGTGATTGCGTGTTTACTTCATCGTTCAGGCTACAGCGCTCGAACTGTGTTCACTAGCTTAGCCCAGCGCAATGTTACTAGATATAGCAACGTTGATCCCGCGTTCGATGAACACCGCGTTATTTTATATACAGACAGGCACAAAAGTTTATGGGACGCGAGTTCGGGGAAAAATATTTATTTCTGTGCGGTCGGGCAGATATGGGGAATGAAATGTGCTGAATCATGAGGGGACATGCACGCCCCAATCGGAGAAAAAAATATCAAACGACAAACTAGCGAGGCAACGAAGAAATAAATGTTTTTCCACAAATCCGCGTCTCGCGAACCTTCGTCCCTGACATTCAACCAGATTTAAGGAACATAAAAAATAAACAAACCGCTTAACCAGTCCTGCCCATTAGCAGGTAGTTTGATGAAAGGCAGGCATAAACGTTTCATTGTTTAGCTTTTATTTTTGCCTTACACCGCAAAGTAGCGGAAATTAAATCTGCCAGCTTCGCAGGCTGGCAACGAAACGGTAGCAATATAAGCGCTATAAAGTGAAGCTGTGTTTTGTAAGCATAGAACATCCACTGGAATGTCTTCGTATCTGCGTGTATACCCTGGTGGCGGGCAGTATTTGTGCAGTCACACGCTTTTACCTCGACACAAGAAACAGCAGCGATAATTGGCAGTGCAACGGCAAAGGGAAACTTTGTAACGGGCGTCCAAGCACGCCGTATGGGGGGACATTCCTTTCGGAGTAATAATGGGCTCAGTTACATTCCAGAGATCGTTGCATGGCTCAGCAAACGGGCGAAATGTTGCGCTTGTATCATGCGGGGCACGTTATTGCAACTATAATTGCTCCTGCAACTTTTGCTCATTATTTTTACTTGGGCAGTCATTCCCTTGTCCCACTCAGTGCGATATAATGAGGTCGGATGTTTATAAAACTTCCTTATTGTGTTTTTTTTTTTCTCCTGCAGTGTTGATGCGTATCGCTAACGCAAGCGAAGTTTTCCTCGTATTTGTCCTTACTATAGGTTAAGCCAGCCCTTTATTGTGAAAAGTTCATTCTGAGCCTAACCTGTTAGGTATAGGTTAGGTATAGGTATAGGTGTTAGGTATAAGCCAGCCCTTTACTGTGAAAAGTTCATTCTGAGCCTAACCTGCAGTGTTAGGTATACCTTGAAGAAGGATGCACAGTGTGGTAAGTTGGTAATGGTTAATAGTGAAAAATACAGCTCAAAAACAGACGCAGGACGAGGCCCAGACGCTTCATTAATAAATGGTAAGCCTGAAATGAGGAGGTAGATAAAATTAACGTCAGACAAATGAGCACGCTTCGTATTTATGATTGTCTGCAAATAGTGCTATAATAACTGATTGTTTTCCTTTACCCTGCTATCCTGAGCATATTTTTATTGGTACTCTTATTTTGTTTTATTGCCAAAGCAATACAGCGCAGGTCTAACCGCTCGTCGCTGTCTACCGTGTCCGTATCCGTGTACCCTCATAAAAAAAGTCAGCCTGCCGCAATGTTCGAAGTCCCGTTACCCCTATGCCACGGGCAAGAGCTGTCAACTCGGGTCGCTCCTTTATAATGGGAGGGTGATATCAGAATCAGGCTGCCAGAACCGTTTGCATTCTCGTTAATCCTACGACACGCAGGCACGTATGGGAATAATGTAGCAGGCAAAAGCAGATTCCGCTGTTGCTTTCGCAATTCAACTAGGGTTAACGGGAGCTAAACCACAACTCATTTTCTTGTTTTACTTACTGATATATGTATGCGCCATGTACTGTGCGACTGGAGAGCCCGAGAACGCAGCACTGTCCAGATGCGTTGCACGGACAATACGAACTACCCAGGTCAAACGCAATATGAATCAGGAATTCTAATAAAACATCTCCAGATCTTGCTGAAACTTTTCAGCACTTTCCGCCAATCCAAGAGGTGTGCACACTGAGCTGAATACCCCATATTAAATTTTTGATTCTGCAGCTGCGAGCTCCAGAAACCTTCTTCTTAATCAAAGATGCAGCTATATGCATGGAAGTGTGATTTTTCCAAAGTTGAACTATGGTGCTCCAGGATGCTCCTGGATCTCTGTTGACAGTTCCAGAGTGATCCAAGTTAAAAACGTTATGGCTCCGAAAATTGCACTAATTTGCAGTGTAGTCCTCATCGCTTCAAATTCACACTTTATGAGGATAAAATCACGCAGTTATTGTTAGCAGGAAACAAATTTATTCTTGAGCTCATTGTCGGCATGTGCTGACATTAGTCATGGAACAAAATACCCATCGCTGAAAGATGTGCATTTAAGGATCTCGCCACTCGATTCAAGCTATTAACGTTGTTTGCTATGCTTGGTCACAGTCCTAAGCCCTGTACTTCCCGCGTGAAACCCTTATTTATTTAAAACTCATATGTTTTGTCCTCTTGAGGATTTTCCCTTGTGGCGGTGAACACTCATATCGGTCCAAATTTTAATAAAAAATAGAGGGGGGAGGCGATACTGACCGGCTTCATCAAAGCATGCATAGCTGTCTCTGTAATTGTCAAAGATTCATGCATGGAATGAAATGTAAAGAAGGTAAACTGTTCACAATCTTCAAAGCATTGTGCGAAGCAACATGCGCTCGCACACACTCATTTAGTTTTCATTTTGACTTTAACGTGGTAATCACGGCCCTATCTAATCCGTTTGCCACTTGCACTCCGCACCTGCGAAGGTGTTGCAGTCTCTACACTGTAAAAAAATATTTGTTGAAAAATAAAGAAATTTTCTGGCAGCTGTCCTGCCAGAAACTTTCTGTTCTGCTAGTTTTCTGTTTTTTATTTTTTCTCTGATTTTGCAGTTGTTTGTGTTTAAACTGATAAAACATTTTTGTAAATTGGCAAATATATTTTGCTAGACGGCGTTTTTTGGTTTTTATTTCTGTTTTTCTTTCTGTGGCAGTGAAAATAATCATGCAAATATATCTTTTTTTTTTACTCGTCTTTCATTTCATGTGTTCTGCCTGTAACAACAATAAAATTGCGTTAAGCGCCAATTCCTTCAATGAACACTATTTTAAGGCGAACGCCTGGCCAACTACATCTCACGAATATCTCTTGGCGCTAGCAATACTCGATGGCACCCATGAGTCTGGCCTCGCAACAGCCGTTGTCTAGCCACCGAAAAGAGGCATGTGGAAAAATGCGTGACAGATACCACTGTAGCAGGGAGCCAACCAACAAGTGACCTCAATGTGTCACCCCTAGTTATCTTCTTTCGGAATGAAATTGTTACGCAGCCGACCATCGGACAGCGTCTTCAGTGCTGTCATACCACTTCCCTTTGTATTCACAATTTACCTGCTATTCAAATACAGATCAGTTTGCGGTAGAAAATAGAACAGATGGCAAAAATATATCGGATTGTTGGTCTTCGATTCAAGGTTTGGGCTGGAAAACAAAAAATTACTGTCTTTTTTGTGAACGTATTTCGGTCAATGAAGTAGAACAAATTTTCTCTGTACTTGTACAGACATTTTCTTTAAATATACCTGTAATTTTACACACATTTTTTACAGTGTACCTTGCGAATATGTAACTTAGCCTTAAAAATAAGGGACACACTATATTTTTGATCATCTCATCACTCGAAAGGCGAGGAGTGTTTCACCTAAATTCTGTGCAGCATCTCTAGTAAGATGTATATATGATATAGGAACTGGAATTTCGGACGTTCGTAACGCCTCCATTTTGGCATTCGCCTCTAGCAATCGATCAGTTTTTCCTACAGTTTGTTTTTAGGCTGCTGTTCCTCACTTCGTTAACACGGATTAACTGCCGCATTTCGTGCTCCCGTGCGGACCTAGGCGGCTTAAGGGCGATCGCGAGCACTTTTTGTGTCTTTTGCTGTTATAAGAATCGATAAGAATAAACAAAACCTCAAATGGCGCCTTGAAGCAAGTGCGAGGCCGCGCGTGAGTACGTGTGTCTACGCTGCCATGAGAGCCCAGCGTGTTACGTGGTGTGAAGGGGAAGGGGGTGGCGGCAGCTCAAGCGGGGAGGAGGGAAGCGGAGTTTTGGTGTGTGTGCGCGCCTATCTCCGCCCCTTCAGCCGGTAGTTCCCATGCGGCTCCCAAAAAACATGATTTATCACCGACGGGGTCCCGCATTACGTTCGGTCTCCATTTCCGGAGCTTCTCGCGGCGTCCATCACGGCCGCCTTCGCTCGCTTCTCTCTCAAATATATCCACGGCGTCGAGCGAGCGAGCGCTCGCGCAGAAGGGAAGCTTGCTGCTGCTTCACCGCTCGCTCTTACTCGGCGGAAACTTGGGAGAAGAAAAAGTTTCGCGTAGTAGCGGCCGTTTCAAATGATAATATTTAGGCAATAACACGGCTCTAAATCAACCACCGACAGCAGCCGAGGCAGCAGCTTAAGGCGCGGGCGCTCACAGTGGTAGTAGTGGTGGGGGGGAGATGACTGCTGGTCCAATATCGGGAAATTATGGGTCAGTTTTTGTGCCGCGAGGTATTTTATTGGCACGACGCCAGACGACGGCACGGACCGCCGGGCGACGGCGGCAACGGAGCGAGATCTCGGTGGAGGAGTCGATCTTCTTGGTGCGAGAAAAAGAGGAAAGGATGCTCGGCGCTTCTGTCGGGGGGCACTGCGCTAGCTCCTTGCGTTCAGCGCTTGCTTTTTCCTTTTATGCAGTCCTTTCTTTTATTTTTTATTCTTTCAAGTGCTCTGAGATCAATACCACGTTGTCGTATTTTCAGTATCTCTCTTTCAGTTCCATTAGCTCCCTTAGTGCGTGTTACTCTAAGATTGCTAGCCGCTTCGTGTTCTCCTTCAGATCCGCGAGATCCTGTGCCAAAAAATATTTTGTTGAATTTTACCATGTGAAGAATTTGGGGTGGATTTTAAGGGTGGGCTATAGAGCTGTGGTATAAGAGTGTGCTGTGAACGGAAACTGCGGTCGAGTTACCGTGAAATAACTGGAGTTTGGGCTGTCGTTTCGTGGAAGTGCTAAGCATTCATTCCAACGTACACACCTTCCCAAGATCGGGCGCTGGCACTGATATGCACTCAATTCAAAGGTGGCAGGGGAATTGAGCGAGTAAATTTACCACTGCGATTTCCACATGCAGTATCTACATTCCCACCCAAGCCGAATGTGCGTGAAAAACGACCTGATCTGCCTCTTCCCCACCATCTCATTCAATGTTGTCGCCATGAGGTCGATTATAACAAAAATAACTAAAACACTTCTCAGCAAATTGTTGCTACATTGTTTCGGGCTGTAAATTCTTTGTTGTTGCTGAAATGCATTATTAAATTTCTTTTTTGTGTATGGTGTGCTTGCAAGCAACGCCGAAGGACTAGCAGCTTCGGTGTGCTTAGCAACCTGGAAAATCTGGAATTGTCAGAGACATTTTGTGTACCTGTATTGTACCGCATGCCGCCGTCAAACGTCTGGTCAAATCATTGAAATAAATCGACTGAAACTAATACAATTATCAGCCATGATTTTTGACGCTGCGATCTTTTTTGTCGTTTTTTTCTGTCCAATTAAAAATAAACTTTTTTGCTTGCATTGAGTAATTGGCTATTAATTGTGAAGCTGGGTGATATGAGTCGTAACCTGGGACGTCACGGGTTGGGTGAAATTGTGATGTGAGTGAAAGGTCGGCGCACGTCTAGTAATTGATTTTACATAGAGAGGAATGTTCCTGTGTGACTAGATATTCGAACCCCCGGACCTCTGGGTCGCCAGCCCCATGCAGCCACGTTGCCTTGACTATGGCACGAGGAGGAGTGGTGCGTAGGTGATGTTCGCTTTAATTGAAGCTTTGTAATTTTTTAATTGAGCTCTGGTGTGTAGGGCCACCCAAGATAGACAGGTCACGGCAGAGAGTTCTGACAAAATGTGATTCACTGGAGAAGGTAATGGCAACCCACTCCAGTATTTCCTGCCAAGAGAACCCTATGGCCAGTCACAATACCATTAATGATATGGCGCCGGAAGATGAGCCCCCCAGCTTGGAAGGCGTCCCACATGTTACTGGGGATGAACAAAAGTCGATTCCTAGTAGCTCCAGGACGAATGAAGCGGCTGGGCTAAAGCCAAAAGGACGCTCAGTTGTGGATGTGTCGGGAAGCGACCGGAAAGTCCGATGTTGCAAGGATATATATCAAATAGCAACATGGAATGTAAGATCTATGACACAAGGTAAACTGGATGTCGTCAAGCGAGAAATGGACAGATTGAACATTGATATCTTGGGTACCAGCGAGCTCAAGAGGGACCGGAATGGGAGAATTTAACTCCGGCGATCATTATGTCTCTTATTGTGGGCACGAATTCAAGAGAAGGAATGGGGTCGCTCTCATATAGTAAACAGAAAAATGGGCAAAGCAGTGCTAGGGTACAACCCCAAAAACAACCTTAGATATGCGGATGATACCACTTTAATGGCAGAAAGTGAAGTGGAACTCAAGAGACTTCTGATGCGCGTACAAGAAGAGAGTGAGAAGTTTGGGCTTAAACTGAACATTAAAAAGACAAAGATCATGGCGTCTTGCCCTATCAAATCCTGGAGCATCAATGGACAAGAAGTGGAAGCTGTGACAGATTTTCTCTTCTTGGGCTCCAAGATTACCTCGGAAGGAGACTGCAGCCATGAAATTAGGAGACGCCTGCTTCTGGGAAAGAGAGCAATGGTTAGCCTTGACCGCCTAGCCAACCAAGATCCGTATAACTCGTGCTATGGTCTTTCCAGTTGTGATGTATGGATGCGAGAGTTGGACTGTGAAAAAGGCTGACCGCCGAAGAATTGACGCGTTTGAATTCTGGTGCTGGCGAAGACTCTTGAGAGTTCCTTGGACTGCCAGAAAATCAAATCAGTCGATATTGTCGACCATAAACCCTGACTGCTCATTGGAGGGTCAAATTCTAAAGTTAAAGCTCAGCTACTTTGGTCATCTCATGAGAAGAGAGGAGTCGCTGGAGAAAGATTTGATGTTGGGAAAGGTTGAGGGTCCCCGGAGAAGGGGTAAGCAGCGAACGCGATGGTTAGATGGCATCCTCGAGGCACTGCAGATGAAGTTATGTGATGTTAGGAAGATAGTGAGAGACCGGAAAGCGTGGCGGGACATAGTCCATAGGGTCGCGAAGAGTCGGACACGACTGAACGACTGAATTGAACTGAATATAGCAAAATTTGGACAAAGGATTGTGCCTGGGTATGAAGAGAACCGCTTAGGTTTTAGTTTCTTCCCATGATTTTCACGCACGAACGACAGATGACGCGCTCATAAAATGCTGAACGACACAGGACGTAATTTTTTTTTTTTTCCAGCTCTACAAGCGATTAAATCTCGTTTTGAATATTTGTTTCACATATAGGGACAGATGACGGGAAAGCTGGACTTGTGTCTTATTCCTCGCGCTGACTTGCAATTTTCTTTTATATTTCCGCTTTATTTCTCGACTACATGTTCATGTTTCTTCATGGTAAAGGTATCCAGTGATCCCTAGCGTAACAAAATTAGGCGGTACTTACACGTTCAGGATTTTGTACTGGTTTTATACTTACCATTCGAGCCGGATTGCAGTTGTTTAATAAACAATCGTCAGAGTGAACAAGAACAGTGGTTTCACTTGAACCCTCCGACACCAAACATCCAATATTTTAATCTCGCTGTTTAATGTCCCTGGTCCTGGCAGAAAACTAAACAACTCTATAGTTAGGTCATATAGGTCCAAAATACCCTAGCAATAAATAAGTGATAAAACAACAGTTACGAAGAATCAGTGGACTATATGGAACTTCAGTCGATACATCGCAAGAGTAACAGCTGGAGCCCTCAGGCCTGTCACGTGTGTAGGCGGAATTACATGTGCCGATAGGAAACACAAATGATTTACGGCGCGTGTTTTCTTAATTGCTAGCTCAGAGCCGTTAATAGGTATGCAACCTGTATACAACATCGAGATAAGTTCGTGCAATTCATAAAATCTGTCACATTCCTAATATTGTCAGTGTTTTTTTTGTTTTTTTTTTTTCAGCCAGATAGTGAAATTCGGAGAGAACAATTTTGAAAACAAATTGAATACAAATAAAAATATCGTGGCAGGCACTAACCTCAAGATAAAATGCTTTCCAGATCACCTTGACAAAAGCACTGGTTTTTTTTTAATTTTTAATGGAGTAATATTGGGGGGGGGGGGGGGTATTGGAATAGTATTTCGATGTTCATCAGCGATCTTCTGCTGGTATCGTAACGCACGATATGATAGGACGGTATTTCAATCCCACCAAAAAGTTCATGTCTTGGTAGAGAGTGTTAAAAGAGCATCTTTATTTTCTTTAGGCATTCTTCCATACCCCGCCTGGCGCATTTCTTAACATAATTCCAATAAAAAATGAGTATGCACTTAAATTAAGTGAATGCTTTCAGGGCACAAAGAAAAGAAGTAACGGAATGGAACGTATATCATGACAGCAAAATAATTGAAAATAAAAAAAACAAAACATGGGATGTGGAAATAGTGGGAGTGTGGTGTACTGAACTATATATATAAAAAAAAAGGTCATCCACACCTATTAGAATTAACGCTTTTTGCCATTTGCATTGGCAACATATTGACATATGAAGGAAATGTGGTACAATATTACGAGAGTGCGGCGCTAGGACGACTTGATGTTTGCCCGTAGCGTTCATGAATTGAATTGCTCCTGCTTCTTTCTCTGCCTTACCCGGCATGGTCATGCACTGTTAAACTCATCGATCATATCTGTTACTTTGAATAAATGCAATTCGATTTCAGCAGTAAATCGAAATGAAATAATTATGCAATATGTCACTCTATTGGCAGAAATATTCGTGCTTTTATGTATATCTTGTGCCCATTTACCTGATAGACTGTCAATGAACAGGAGTTGCACTTTTTGCTTTAAAACGGAAAAAACAAACAATAAATGTATGCCCACTTCACTTGACCAAACCCGGTCTTAACCGATAAAATCAGTATTATTGGAATGTAATGCGTAGCGAGCTGGCTGTTGAGTACGAGTTGTACTCAGCCAGAGTTGAAAATTAACGAAATCGGGTAGCAAGGGGCGTGATGCGCATGTGGTTTTGTGTAAGCAGCACAGCAGAGAGCTCATGTAGTCAGCTAAGTAGATTTACCAGCTTCATGTAGGACACTAATACTGAACCGTGCGTCTGCATCACAAAAATGTTCTGGCCACCGTGACAATGGGGGGGCAGTTCGTAGTTGCCATGAGCACGCATATGTGGACCAAGTGACTCCGTGCACCATGGTGCCCTGCACCCTCTCACCCAAAGCCAGTGCGTCAACTCAACGATTCTTGGATTTTATAAGTAACTTGCAGTTGCTCTTTGGTCTGCTGAACATCTCATTTGTCATGCTTCTTTTTAATGACGATATCAATTAATTTTTTCAAGCACAGCTCCGAGTACTGCCTTTAGAGTGTTAGTTACTTTTATTTTAATTACTGTTCAATTTATCTTAACGTAATTACTTTTAATTTATATATTTAATATTTCTTTAATTATTTTTAATTAAAGTCATGTCGACGAACCCGCCGATTTACTCTCACGGTGATTGACTCAGTAATTTATTCGCGACAAAAACAAAAACTTGTGTTATGGACAGAACACCGAAAAAATTTCGTGAAATTCTCAAACAGTAAGAAACGAAAAGTCAAACCCCTACCCGGAACAATTCCTTACGGCTATAGTTACACAGCGTTTCGTGATGTGAACTTTCTGCGAACTTTACATAGCCTTGATAATGTGCTTCATTCTCAAAGATAATACCGAGCCTTCGTACTCATATCCTGCCTACTTTCATCGGTCTCTATGCGCATTTTTTATAATAATAATTAATAATTGGTTTACAGGAAGGGATGGAATATAAATATGTGGCATGATTACAGTAACGCCATGTTCGCTAATTATCTCGGTGGACCTTCCAACTTATATGATAAGAAATATTCGCTGAACCGAAAACCTAGCTCACTGCGTGTCGAAGAAGCATTCGATATATTTGCAGTGTCTTCATGTAGTGCACGAATGCTAAGTAACATCGTTAACGTAGGGTGAGCGAGGTCACTTTCTGTTTTTAGACGAAAACTGTGTAAAAATAAAAGCAGGAAGAAAAGGGAGAAGAAGAGGGAAGCGTAAACTGAAGTAAGCAGTAGTACTCGACACGTTCACAAAAGAAAAGAATCAGTGAATAGCGGATTTATAGGGAGGTGCCTGAGTGCTGTTTTCTATTTCTCGTGTTTTATTAGTTTGGTGGTGACAGGGTCAGCGGTCGAAATAGAAGACCTTACAATCACAGGATCATGCGTCGTAAAGAAATCCCCTAAGTGGTTTTCCGTACAACTTGACTGTTCTTCTGTGAAAACGAAACAAAAACTGCATGCAAATTGCTTTCACTCGTGACCTACACAGAAAGAATTCGTGTGCGCGCTCCCAACACCACCTGCGACATTGGCGCGCATATTTTAAGTGCTGAGTTTTCAATGGTTCCTCTCGTTAATAAATAACGCATCAAAGCAGAGCGGTCTTTACAGTCATTGGCAAACTTTTAAAACTATGATTTGTACGTTTGTGCATGCAGTGTCTGCAGGTGCGTATTTCAGCAAGGCAAATATCATGATTGTGATAAAGATTGATGATTGGACAGTTCACTAAAATTTCCTAATCAACTTATCTTTTCTTTTTCTTTTTTTTTCTTGCTTAAGGGGCAGTATTGTAGATCGCATTTAATCGAAATCGACAACATTAAAGGCGAGTCCCGTTTTTTTAAATTTTCTCAATCGGCAGTGGGATATGCAGTATCGAACGCCAAGCCACGCATTTGCAATTTCGTTGAGTTGGCTTCTCGGCATTGCACATAAAAAAAATTCCGTCTATTGCGGTTATTCTGTACCAAACACAAAATTCCTTTGCGCACTTGACGATGCAGAAGCTAACATAGATGTGGCGACAATACCACGTGTAACAACATCAATACGTGAATATGCAATGCGGGAAATCCAATTCAACGAGCTTTCAAATGCGCATTTCTGGCATTAGATGTTTAGAACCGTGCCGCTGATGAAAATTTAAAAACAGGACTCACATTAAATGTCGACGGCCTTCAAGTCCGGAATATAATATTGAAAGTAAAAATAAGAAATAATAAAGTTTATTAGTTATTTCTAGTTAATTAATCGTCTAACCCACACACTCTAGCAACGTGGATGCCCTGCTGTAAAACTTAACTGTAGAGACCATAAAGACGTATCCTTCGTAGTTTTCAATGCACAAATTTGTAAATGATTAAAAAACATCCCCCAAAATGCAGTTTTGCAATTTTGCGTGTCATGTGGGCCTGAGACGGAATTAAAACATGCCGTAATCTGTTATTATGCATTTATACATACTTTCACTGGAGAGAAATCATGGTGGCAGTTCCGATCTGAGCTATGTGAGTGTTGTCTCGATGGGTCCTGTTGCAATGCTTGGATAATATGCCTTGTCGGGACCATTTTCATATTTCAAGAATGGACAGTTGCGCCAGAAAATAAAAAATAAAGCCGCTTTATAAGTAGTGACGAAACCTTTTCCTGCAAGCTTTGTAAATCCTGTGGTGTGAGATTGGGCAGAATGTGTTGCTTTAGGTTCAGTAACAAGCACGTGGTGGTAAAACGAACGAGAGGACAATGAACTTGAAATAAATTCACACGCCGTATCCGAAAGGGAAGCACAGTTATATGTTAAGGTCAGGTACATAACACATTTGGCTATGTTGCCGTGGTTTCTTTATGCGTTGTAGAGGAATTAAAATAAACTTCAATTCACCTGCGAGGTTTCATGCTATTATTATCAGGTTTCCAACATTGAATATTCATGCAGTCAGGGTGCCTGGGAACCTGCAAATACCTAGAAAACCTAGAAATATCGCCAAAACTTTTGTGTATGTGGAACATTCGGGGAATTTTCAGGGATACTGTTGAAAATGTGGCCAGGTCAGAGCCAGGGCCAAGTCAGGAAAAAAGGAAGTTAGGACAGTAGTCTGATTTGAACTTTGACCCTACCAGGAGCGTTCAGCTTACATGGTTCTTTCGCACCGTATCACATCTTTTCCCTTTTAGCCTTTATAAGTCGTGCTATCCTGCCCATTCCTGCTGTCTTGTCGTCCACGAAGAAGGCAATGTAATGCCAGCTGGCTCTCTATTGGTAGCCACAAGTAAATTTGAACTGCTGTAGAACAATAAAAATGCAGCGACGGCCAGAAGTATTCTTCACGGAGTAAGTCATAACCAGTTGTATAAGTGAAATTCGCGCACTTTCCGTGTTTCGTGTGAGTTACCACGCCGCCTTGGTGCGGCATCATAATCTATCTGGAAAGCTTGCTATCTTGTGGCGTCGATCTTGTCTTTATTGCAACATTTGCATTTGGAGTAAGTCTTTTATCTTTTTGCTTCTAAGATCGTTTATATTGTCTATTATCACGTCCGTTATGTTTTCCCGCCTCTGCAGTGGTCAGAAAATTTTATCTGGGTCATGAAGAACATGGAAAAGTCAGGGAATTAGAAGAATATAGCTTGCTAGACCCTGGTTGTGTAAATTACGAAATATTTACGAAAAGCTGTCAATTAACATATGTTACATATGCATCCTTTATTGATTTCTTCTTTGATGTGGCTTTGATGTCGTGCTTTGGGCACGACATCAAAGCCACATCAAAGAATCAAAGACATCAAAGAATTGCAGTTCAGAAATGTCACACAGCATCGGGCAGTTATAACTAGAATGCACCAAACATTCGAGCTTCAGTTTCCGTCGTCACTCAGACTGTTTGCAATAAATACAGCATGCTTTAGTTGAGGGCGTGACCAGGTGTGCGCATCGTGTGTCTCGTGAAGTGGCTGCCGTTCCGGAGATGCATCAAGAGGTTGGTCGAGACTTGTTGTTGGTCTGCATGCATGTGTCTTGTGAGACGTGCAGGAGAGTGAAGAAAATTACCATGTCCACGTGGTTCTCTTTCATCCAGGATCAGGATTTCAGTGGTGCACCAACCACCTGAAACGGACATGAACTGAGATTAGGATTTTCCATGTCAGAAAGTCCTCTTCACATCTGCGGTTCTCTTGAGAGTATTATATAAATCTGACACGTATCAGAACATATACTTTGCTTAGTGTAAACTTGTCTGTGAGTAACATCTCTGATGTCCAAAAAGAGATTTTAAATAGGGCATTCGCGTAGGTATCATGAGTTCAAAAAAGATTCCCACGTCAATCATAAAGAACGCTCGTGGCGTAATACACTGATGGTAAACACCGATCGCGGCCAATTTTTGCTTCAAAAGAGTTTGAGCGTTTTTGTGGGAACAATATTTTCATTGTCACCTTAATTATAAACTGGAACTGTCTTCACTGTCACCTTCACTGTTGCTACCCCTAACACTGTCGCTTGACTCATTCCTGAATTTCGCACATCTTAAAACATGTAGTCCTTATAGCAGAACCTTCCTGTTGACACTAAATAAAGACAAAAGTGTTCGTTTATTATGAATTATGCGTTATGTTTTTGGTATGGTCTGCACTTTTGCATAAATACCGTTTTGGGCTACTCTGTAAAATGTATGCGTGACTGTGTCAATATCCCAGTAAGACTTTATAGCTCGGAGAACGTTCCCGCATATAAAATGTAAAAATAAATTGAATTTCACAGAAAATATGTGTTAACATTAAGTTTCCTTGTTATATTTGTGTCGATAAAAGCGCGTGAAAAAATGAGACTTGACATTTTTAAATTGAACTGCTCTGACAATCCAAAGAAAAACATTGGTTCCTAACTGATGGCTGCTCTTCCTAAAATGGCTTAGCTGAATGGAGCGCTCTTTTCCTTCTCGATGTTCATGAAAATGACGGCTTCTCAAAACAAATAAAAAACGTGGCTACAAGCTCTAGAAATTGTCCAAGAGACACTGAGCTACACAGTATGGCTTTAACGCTTGAGTCAGATTTGGTTTTTAAGGCATATTACCTGCTGGACAACAGCTTTGTTATAGAACAGTTATGGAGAGAAGTGGTTTCCCTCATTAGGATATCATATCGCACTCCCCACAAATACGAATTTTCCAGATGCAGCCTGCGTTCTACGTTTCCATAAATGCAGCGCAGGATAGAAGAAATGGAGTGCGAACAGACTGTTGTGATTACTGTGTGAAGCGAAGTTTTATTTCGATAAGGCTTGTCTGAGGTGACGGGACAAATGGCAATTCATTTTTGACTGACGAAGACCCGTCACCCATTACGTTGCTCAGGAGGATGCAAATTAACACATAGCCAATGAAAAAAAAAAAAAAAATGACGCCTTTAGAAAACAAAAGATAAAACGAAGAATAACGACCGATCACATAAAAAAGCGAGTAAAAAATAAACGCATATTATACACAACTAAACAAATGCACACTTTATGGGGGAGATAGGGACAGAAGGTACATTTTTACACCGTTCTTGAAATTATGACGGGAACGAGGCTGCTTCAGAAGTTCCATACTGCATGGGTGTTTATTTTCAGGAATTAAGTAATCAAGGTTCTGCACACCATAATTTGTTCTCCTCAGAAGCATTTGAAAATTACCCGAAATCATAGGGTTTGTTGCTAGCCAGGTATAAAGCATGAAAGGAAAGGTGGTCATGCTAACTTCATTGCAGGTATGAATTGCAAGGTTTAGTTGAAATAATATACTTTATTCTGTAATTACTGCGTCTGTATTTTCGTTTCGTTTTTGCTGTCGCTGTTCTGAACTTTAATGCTGCAATATGATCTTAAGAATGATATTGCCACATAGTGGTCACAAAGTGGTTACAAATTGGTCACAACACCGAAAGCCACAAACTAAGAGACTGGTGTTGCACTTAACTCTTTATTGGGCTGACAACGCCCGCAGAAGAACTAAGCAACTAGACGGCGGCGATAATGGCAAACGTGCTCGTCGGTCGTCAAACCACGAATGCCCGATGCACTCGTCGTCGCTCAATTTAAAGTCGGCGGAGAAACATATAGGCAGATCAGTGAAGTTCACTAGAAGAACATAGAACAATGTGAAAAGAGACGCGACTGGCCACAGTCATTCGAGATACATCTCTTCGCATCTTAAGTGATGAGGAAATTAATAAAGCCATGCCCGGCGCCTTTGAGCATGCATAAACAAGTAAAACTAAGCCTTCGTGTCATTGCCTAGATCATTCTGCGCGTTGCAAGTAAACTGATAAGGCCGCATCCCTGCGACTGTTGGAAGCAACAAATAAGCCAACAAAGCAAAGCGCAAAAAAAAAAAAAAAAAAGACAAAGAATGAGGTGAGGACAGGACAATCGCTCATCCTTTGTCGTTTTTTTGCACCTTGCTTTGTTGACGATCAACCAACACGCCCAAGCACTTTCCCTTCTGAACAAATAAGCATTGCAATAGCTCGTGGCAATATCTTGGTTTCTTTATTACATAGTTATATTTTGAGGAGTAGGTGTTTGGGTTTCCAGTATGGTGGAGAAGCAGGAGCTACAGCCTCCAATGTCGCCGTATAGTGTACGCGCTTTCTGAGAGACGCGAATAATGAACGCTACATCGCAGCCGTCTGAGGTGACGGTCGGTACAGAGAATTTGGGCGCAAACTTGCTTGCAGGAACGCTTCAGATCGCTCTCAGATCTCTGCATCATCTAGTTTATAGAAGTGGCGCGAGCTATGAACAGAAATGGTACGAGTTTAAAGCTTCGGTTTGATGCAGCCAATCACTGTCAATCATGAGATTCTACTATATACATGAAATTTAAGTGCGTAGGGTTCCAGCTACACTCGTAAGTATAGGCATAAAGCTGCAGTTAATTTAGAAAGCGATAGCAAGAACACACTGGCATTTAGAAACCGCTCTCTCCAGGGCTCAAGGTATATCAGTACGAATCAGTGCCTGGTTAAAGATACTGCGACAATAGGTAAGATGCGCTGCTTCTCGCATATTACGTTAAACTCCATAGACGCTGTCAATTTTATCTTCGTTTGCTCTGCAGGAGGCAGCAAACACTATACTATATGGTGGTGTAAGCCGGTATGTTCGGATGCGCATATATTTTATTTTATTTGTGCATAAGAGAGAGAGAGAGCATTGCGCACTATTTGTTACTAGCTAAAATCCCATGGGTAAGTTTATCATGGCTATACCTTGACATCTGATTGTCTTATACTTCTGATTTTTTCTCCCTGAGGATCAACAAACAAAAATGCTACACGGAATCAAAACCCTAGTGAAAATCTTGGTGGTATGCGCATCGAAGAAAATTAGATTAACTTTCTACAATGAAGGCACTCACAATCTATTGCATCAGTAATATGCATCTTAATAGGCTGCATAACTAGAGTCTGTTTTGTTTAATGTTTAATCAGCACTATCATTATCTAATAACCTTTCTCTGACTTCATGTGGTTACGTAATAACAAAACATAACGACTGAATGCCCATCACTTTGGACAGCAGATAGCGTTGTACCTTTCTCGTGTCAAAAGGCGAAAAGGGTGAAAGAATTGAGGGTTCGCTAAGTTTCTTGATATCATTGAATACAGCTGATTTCGAAAACGTGTTTCAGGGCCCTTGAAATTCGTTAAATGTTTGTGCAGTTCTTAAATCCATTGAAATATGAGTGCCGAGTGGGTTTATTTCTAAAAATAAGGTTACATTCTCGAATGTAGGGCAATCGAAAAAAAGGAGCTCGAAGCGACAGCGCAGCATATGGTCGAACAAATCCTCAGATGCTCTTATTCGTCATCTTTGACCTTCCATCTTTTCCTTTTGTACGTGCTTCTGTTTCCCTAAATTACCCTTTTGGTAAACAAGCAAAATATTGTTAACAAAACGTCGAATGTCTGCACGTGCATGGAAGGTTGCATCAGTAAGTCAGCAGGCTCGTGTGAATTTAAGGCAGTTTAGCTGGAGCGCAATTACGGAACAAGAAAAAAAAATGGTCAAATTAGTGCCAGAGTCAGCCGATATGGCCTCTGCGAAACCGCTTAACTCTTCTTGTCAAAGCCAACAGTTTAGGCCAAAACGCCAGAGAACAGGAAACAGAGGTGGTGGCCTTGGAAAGAGAATTCAGAGCTTAGCAAGATTAAAATGATTTCTGATGTTTATGTTCCAAAAATACTTCTTTCCCTCTGATTTTCACTTCTCTGTATACTGAAATCCTGGAATTCTCCCCGAAATTTGGGCCCAATATCCTATGCGAACCCTGTTGAGACTGTGCATTTCGAAAGCTGAATGTAGCAACAGACCGCATGCTCCTGGCTGCCTGTTCGGGGATAAGAGGCCATAACGTCTATTAACTAAGGCAGAAACGTTGGAGACGTGCTACAAATAAACTATAGGTTCTATTTATTGCCGTAGCTTCAGAATTCCTTGTCGCAGAAATAGACGGCTCGCACTTGAGGCGCGCCCTCATGAGCAGGGTGTGTATATGGGCACTCTCCTTTCTTGCTAGCCATGCATGGCTGGCCTAATCAACCTGCATAGAAGCTCCCAGCGACGCGCCTTATATATCTCGCAACGTTCTAAAATTTAGTATTATAAAGCTAGCGACTTTGCTATCGTGAATCTATTATTTGCACTTGATTTTCATTCGGATAGGAGTCATAGGGATTGCACGCCATAAAAGTAACAGTCACAGTGACGAAAAGTTGAGTGTCGCTTAAAGCCCAGAAACACGGATTGCAATTTTGTGATGAGTATGTTGCTTTCCGATATGGGTATACGTTCACTGCGACGGCCACGCGTATGTATCACATGTTCGGGTAAAACCACCGGCAGTTGCGCCTTCGGGTGGCTTCAGAGCGATGACGGGAGGCTTTAACGTTCCACCGTTTTTCAGGCAGTACGGGATCCAAACCTCAATACCATATATGCTGTGATAGTACAATCTGTATGTTCCGTGAAGTTTTTGGGAACTCTTTAGCTTGGTAATAGATTCTAACTAAAGGTCTTAGCACGATTTTAACGCGAAAAGGCAGATCACATTAAGATAAAAACAAACCGGAAGTGTAACGTTACGCAAGAATTAAATGCAAAATTTACCTTAGTAAGTCCAGTATTTAATATTACGCCGTTCCAAAGTGCGCTCCTTGAATAGTGTTTAGAATAGCATGCACTGTTATTTCCTGTCTAATTTCGATTTCTAACTCTTTAGTGTAAACTTTTGCTATGCAATTCCTTGTCTGTTGACCTAAATGTAAAGGTTGGGCTTTTTTTTTTTTTTTTTTTAACGACTTGGCTTCGGCAGGAAAGCGACAAGGAACCGCGTCCTTGGGTTCGCCAGTTGAGCCCCTAACTGAGCCACCGATGGTTTGGTTTGGATTGGTTTGGTTTGCAGGGATTAACGTCCCAAAGCGACTCAGGCTATGAGAGGCGCCGTAGTGGAGGACTCCGGAAATTTCGACCACCTGGGGTCCTTTAACGGGCACCGACATCGCACTGCAAAATGACTCCACTCAATTTCACCTCCATAGAAACGCAGCCGCCACCACCGCGTGGGTGGGGCGTTAGGCAGGTGTGTCCCCATCGTTAATAGAGAAGCAGACATAATTATTGCTGTTCTAGATGTCTTCAGTACAAAAATATGATTTGCGCATTGCAACTTGAGCGCTTTCCATAAGCATAAGCTTGTGCTGACGGTGCAGTAGAGACCGCTGTGTACGCTATTGGTAAACAAAAGTCTTTGCGAGAATATGAAGACACACTCTGCATTTGAAAAAGAATAAAAAGAAGACGTACTCAATATGAGCCAATTTTTAATGCTGGAGGGTGTAAATGAGTTGTGCAAAGCAAACTGTGCGTACTTACTTTTCGCGTCACTTACCGCTACTCAATAAACAATTCTCAGGGTCCCTTGTCACAGGGTGAGAGGTACGGGGATCGACACCCCGCGCCTCCACCAGAAGCTCACGGGCTCTTCCGGCGACCCGAGACGGCAGTCCAGAAGGACAGGGCCAAGGACAAGGTCGGGGCGTTCAGGCTAAAGCGGCAGGAACAGGGGCCGGAGCCAGGCAAAGCGGCGGCGGCCGATTCCACGCGCACTCCGCGGGACCATCCTCTTTGTCACCAATCCGCCCCATGCAGGCAGCAGCAACTATTGTTACCACGGGTGACAATAGGACTCCCGGAGATGCCAATGCACCGGATTCGGAGGGCCGACCTGAAACGAGAATGCGATAAGACAGAATCTTGCCACAGCGAACATTCCTTAAGCGCTATTTATAATATTACAGTTAGCAGCGTTGTACCCAGAATTGTACCAGAAATTTGAACATTTTCTGCGAAAGAAATTTTGAACATAATTTTTTCCGACATCACGATAAAACTCGTATCCGTACATATTGCCTCGGCAGTTCTTGCTATTATTTTTCAAGGAGACGCCCGATGGGACTCCTGTGCAAGTCTGATGTATTTTGCGAGCCCAGGACAAACTTCAGATGCAAAATTTTGCTGCACATACAGATAATTTATTTCAATAAAATCATCCTACGATATTTTGCAGTTGTCTCACGGTTATTTAAAAGCACACCCCATCTGTCTTCTATGGTAGTTCGTCGTTTCGGACACTGGACACGCTTCGGAAGCAAAGGTTTGCCATACATCGGAAGCTGAGGCCATTTCTATCGACATGTTCATAAATAAAATATACAGTATTCCACAGTTGACTTACTGTTAGTTTCAAAAACACAGCTTATCGGTTTTCTATGGCTGTCTTAGTTACTCGCTGTGAGTGCATGATAAACTTGAGCAGCATTTTTTTTTTTTTTTTTTTACCGCGCGTCCGAAGCTTATACCATTCCCACCAACATGCGCGTAATAGTATTTTGCAATTGCTTAATAAATAAAGTATGCACGAGAATCCTGGTTTTGTATCACAGGGCCCTCAGATATGTTTTCTGCATAAACTTGTCACTGCCATAAATGACTGCTTACGCTTTAATTAAAGAAGACCGCTGGGCTAGTTTGTACGTTTGATTAAATGGCTGCAACATATATACCAACTAGCGTGTAACAGACAAGGGACAGCGACAGAAGGCAAATATTTCAACGCAGTATAAGGCTAAATGCGATTATGATTTTTTTTTTACTTTTCTTTAGTGATAGTCATTTGAAAGGTGTGGTGAGTAATGAATATATAGGTGCTGGAAAAAGAAGTAAAAAAAAAACACGAACAATTCCAACATCGCTTTAATTCACCGCACTGAAGAGTAAGCAAGATATATAGAATAAGCAAATTTTATTTTATTTGTTTACTGAAATGAGCCAACGTCTTTAATGGCTCACTTCAGATTTACAAATTGATAAACTAAAAAATGCGTCTTTATAAAATGTACAGTGTAGCAATCATACTTCGCTTAAAGGCTGTAGCTGCTAGCTCCACGGTATAAAATTTAACGATGAGATAACCTCAACATTTTCAGACTGATCTACTTTAGATAAGGCCCATGAGCCTGATCGTAAGGCAGGGACACCCACAGGATTCATAAGTGCACTTCTGGATCACGTGGGTGTCCCTGCCTCGTTTCAAGCCACTTTAGTTAGCATTGGGTTTGCGTCATGTGATGTAGTATGCTGTATGAACGACTTTTTCACGACGGGACTCAATCTAAACAACCTCCAGCACCGCCACAATGTTCAGCTTTAGTAGTAGTAGTAGTAAAAGCACTATACTTTAGAGCAGGAGAAAAGGGAATCACTGGAGGCTTTTTATTGATTACTCCTAAAAAGACATATATTTGGTTTTGTGGGAATAATTCTGTCAGTGAACACTACCAATGTTCGCGAAGTGCGTATGAATGTGTCTAGGATGTTTGTATAAGGAAGGGAGAATCTGTTACATTCTTGCATATGCATGAATTCAGCACAATTAAGCCCCGCCGAATATGCTGATATTACGTCGATAATCACTTCAAATACTTCGTCGACCATTGCAAAATGGGGTTACTATGTTATACGCTTCTGTTAAGTTGGATTAATTTAAGGCGCGTCGATTATCGCATTCTGCTATCTGCGCACATGGTACGAGAAATGGACTATATGTACTGCGTATATAGGCAGCGGCACTGGGTCTTGCAGCGTTCGGTTACCGAAGACGTCACCTTGAAGGCGTGTACACGCACTCTGCCGGCTTCCCCCGATGCGGCCACCGAGGAGGAACAGCTGGGCACAAGCGGCGCAGACGTCGGCACGAACCACGCACTCTTCTTCCAGCGAAGGAATGCGCCTTTCTGACAACAAACAGCCCTTCGCTGCAAGAATGGCTTGTGGTTCATACACGCACCTCCTCAAGCCCCCGCAGCTCTGAAAGATGCGAAGGCGATATACGCACTTGGTCAATAGAGACTCTCTCATGTGCTCAGTTGTCAATAACAGCATGTGGTACTGCAATTTCGGTTAAAAGTTTGCAGGCCGCAGGAGTTGCTGGTGAAATGCGCACTGTATGGCTTTTACTGCATCCCATCAACTCCGAAGCTTCTGACAGTTCTGAGGACGAGAGTTCTTACCCTACTGAAAATTGTGCTGAGGGCCTCTGAGGGACAAGTATCAGCTCAATACGGTAGCCGCATTCACTTGAAAATTATTTTTTTTTTCTACCCAGTAACACATAGATGAAAATATAAACGGAACGCATTCACTGAAGATTCAAAGTTACCCATATTTCTCGGCCATGCTCTTATTGCGTTATCGTTAAATGCGAGCTGATAGAGTAAATCGTTTCTGCATCTTAGAATGTTATATCCAATGTCGGTCAATCAGAGCTGTAGGCGATGGCATCTGCTCAAATTGAATTTATTGAGAATAATCATGGTAGAATTTTGTCAACACTTCAATGGAAATTATAGCAACCAACACGCAGTAGGCTCTAACATGCTGTCGTTGAACAGATGACGTTCCGCAAGGAATTGCTGCTTCTATACTCTGAAAAATCACTCATTCCTCACAACAAGATATGAAAGGAGGTTTGCATGCATCTCTCTCTATGAATAATTGCGAAGCCGCATATCCTTCAAGCCACAACAGCAGTTTCCGAGTAATATAGCACCATACTATACCTGTACGAGTGAAAAATACTGTGAGCGTATGGTGCAGGTATCCTCCAAACTGCATTTTAGAAGACTGCTCTTGCTGTATTATCTGCATCCTGAATAAATATGGCATGGCCAGTGGACATGTAACAAAATATGCGCTTTCCATGCCTCTGAAGAGGGCAACCGCAGCTGATGCTTCGCCGCTGAGTAATATTCTATTGCGCATGCGCTTGAGAGCGACGCTCGTCACCCGACTATAAAGCAATATTTTGGAGCACGATAAATTAATTAAAAAATTCTGTGCGAGATCAATGAAATATAAAAAATTAAAGAGAATAAAACATAACATAATGGTGTTCTGTGCTCAGATTCGGCACAGCTAAGTTACCCTATACTTTATCGGCATAAAGTTCTAGCTCTCCACTCGGTATGCGTCATAACGCCCAGGCATATTTGTTACGCAAATCACGCGATAACTAGCGAATCAGCAAAGCGGGTGCTTAGCGAATCATTAGCCGAAAATCCGTTTTTCTTTTTCCCATCTCGCCCGATATAATTTAACTCTGGTCACGTATCCCCCTTTGGGCCCGCGCAGAATCACAACAGCGCCAGAGCGCATCCCTGCCCGCGTAAGCGCTCGACAGGGCGAGTCCGCTGGCGGTATCACATCGGGACCGCATGTAATGCCGTGAAACGGCCACATCGGAGGAGGCTTATATACACACGGGCTGCGAGCATGACGGCTATTGCTGTTCGCGGGCTTCGGGAGCAAGCAAAACAAGCGCGGGACAAAGCAAAAGGAAGGAATTGGTTGTAAAACACCCTCTTTATGGGCCGTTCCCGAAGTTTATGAGACAGCGAAGGGCTGCCGGCCCGAGGCACGGCTTTGGACCTCGTCGCCGCGGGCTGTTGCCTGAACTTGACCTGTTGGCTGCGTCGTCACTGGCTGCTGGCCTTGCGCGGGGCTCGTACGGCGAGTCGTCACGGTGGTGGCTGAGTAACCTGCGTGAAAACAAAATTTTCGCGTGTTTGTGAGTGACAAGTTGCAGTAGTTCGCGTTGACGTGGTATCGTTTAAATAGCCATGGCCCTTAAACGGCTTAAGAGGCGTTTGAAATATATTGTTTGATTTGATTGCTTGAGGTGCTGCGTTAAAATATTGTAAGAGGAACTGCCGAACTGGAAATAAATAAGCAATACTTTTTAACCACTGTCGTCTTCCATGCTGTTAAAAGCGGGCTTTGTAAGTTGACGGGAAGTTAGAATTATTCGTTCCTATATAATTTCCGTGTGATTAAAATAAGCCAACCACATCTATAGGGCCCACCTATGGGATAAAGTTTTGATTACAAATACCCAATTAGGTAAGCGATGTATGAATGACTTCATATGTCAGTGTTTTCACAACACGACATAGCTTCGAGAGCAAGTCCAGGTGAATGCGCTAGAGCCATGGTTGAAGGAAGCCTACGGCCTTGTGTGGAGGTATTTGTAGTACAGTAAGTGGGCCGGACAAGTGATCATAAATGGTACACACATACGGAGCACCGAAAAGCACAGTGACTGAAAAGGAGAAATAACAAGCGTAAAAAATAATTAACACAGGCTACACCATAATTTTTGCAGCAGCATTTGAGTTCGAACTTTATTCAGGACGCTGTGAGAAAATATCAATGACCCAGATGGTAGGTAGTGGTCAGAACAGGTAATGGTGGTTGCAGTCTTTTAGGAAAGCCCGTTGCTTTGGCTTTGGGATTCTCTGCCTCACGTGAGCACTTGAGCTTACATAGGTAACTGCGACTGGACAACCACCGCTCAGTCGTGATGAACTGCTGCTTGTACAGCGTAGCGAGTAGGGGTGTGTGAAAACTTTCCGCAGTTTTAGTTCTTAAATAGGAATATCTTGCAAGAAACACTCCCACCTCACTACTCTTTTGAAGTGAGAAATTGTAGGCATGAACATTTTTACGCATCAGCCCTGCTGGTGGAGCACTGGAGCGAGAATTTACAGAAGCTGGCTTAACATATAGGGAAACAACGAATCAAGGAAAAGAGAGAGTGTACACGACGACACTTAAGAAAGCTATAGCTGTATTTCACTCTTCGTTTCCATCGTCGCTCAGATTAATTTCGAGGTTATTAGCTGCATGTACTCGAACGAGGATCCGCAATATGGTTCGCAGACGGGAACCATGAACGCAGTTTCATCATATAAGGGGACAGAACATTGACCAAAATATCTAGTGGGATTATGGTGGAAATGGAAACACCTGCCGTAAATAGTTTAGATCGAACATTACAGTGTGCAAGAAGTGGGGATTTATAATTTTAATTTGCCACTATGGTACAGTTTAGCTGCTTGTCAGCGTTGAAGCCGTAGGTCGCTCCAGTTAACCTTTCATCGTACACTACAGGAAAGAGTCTACAGAACTGTCACATTATCATAGTTTTAATTATGCTTTCAGGTGTCAGAGAGCAAGAAGAGATGTATAATTTTCAGAGATGCACTAGGAAAGCAACCTGCACCGGAAGAAAAAGACACGCGAAAAATACCGTTCAACACAAGCACGATAACATTCTAGGCGCCCAACGTGTAAGATAACAGACTACAGGAAATAAACAAAATGGCCACTACATAAGTATCACATGCCTGTAATGCCGCTCTCAACTCAGTAGCTCATTCCACCCGCTGACTCAACGCGCTGTGAATGGCCAAAATGTTGGAATCTAGCATCTCGACAAGGGCCGCGAAAACGCGCAGCTCTGCAGAAAGAGCACGGTTGCGGTGGTGGTTAAGATGCTAAAGAACAAAAATTTATACAGCGCCGCTCCTCGGCTGCCACTTGCACTAATAGCGACGTTCTTCACCATGCCCTTCCTAGATGGCGCTGGGATCGTGTCTTGCAAGCTTTCTTGTTTCGCCGCATGGGGCCTGCTTGTCGCCTGACTCAGCGGCACACAGCGGCTTTGGAGAAAGGAAGGGCGGAGATGGCAAGGAGGAGAAGAGGGGACCAAAGAGTCCCTCCTCTTTCGTTGCTCGGCCGATGTTTTGATCCCAGCCGCGTTTGCTACATGGCTGGTGCCAAGGCGATATCGACCCCGGCCTTTTTCTCCTCGCCACGCTGATCTAGCTCTTTTGTTCCTCGTCACGGCTCAGTTTAAGCTTTCATCCTCAGAAAATAAAAAGCACAGTAGCCGGCCACTGCCTTCTTTCCTCGCTCTTAAAGTCATATTATGCTTGCATGTGCTCTTGCTGTCGAATACGTTGCATGTAATTATATTAATTAGGGATGTGGCATCCCAGATAAGATGTCGGAACGGCAGTGATAAATGCTGCTTTTCTTGGTTTCTTGGCGTTGGACGGAAAAAAGAATGACAAGAAATAGAGACCACAGTGTGAGCGTAAATCCAAGCTTTGTAGCGCAGTTTATTAATCGTGCAGTACATGCTCTTCACTGCAATAATCTGCTGTGAATTTCTGATTGAAGAAAACTGAAGGACCCGCACAAGAGATCCGTTCTGTGTGAGCTGCTGTTCTTGCTTGAATCACTAGTTCTAAAACAAGTCCATTCAAGCAACGGTTATGTTGTCGATCAGATATCTTTAAATGAAGTCTTGTGCGTTGCCTATGTAATCCTTCCTATACTTGCAGCCACATTTCCTTGTGCGCGCGCGGCTCGTTTGGGGCAATAATTTGATTTGGAGAAATATAATAAAATAAGGTCGGCATAGATTGAAAACAAGTTTTGATCATCCTATTATCCGGGTGGAGCGAATTTGCTGCATACGATTACGTTGGTTTTTTTTTTTTTTTTTTACATTAGTTATTAATAGGAACAAAAGAAAAAATAACGACGAAAACACCTGATAGGCGGGCCCTGTCACAGTCTATTCGCTGTTAACTAACTACTCCATGTCTACAAAAATTACCGGAAGCGTCAGGCTACAAGTGCATGTTAATACCAGATTCTTCGGTTATGTTTTATGCCAACTTGCCAAGTACTCAGCTGCTGTCTGACTGCAGCGGTTGATTGTGAACGTAACGGAAAGGTGCAAGGATAGGGTAAAAAAACGCGTACAAACATCCAATGCAAACAATATGACAAAAGCGGATCAGCTTGCTGTATACGCGCTGATGTCTGGGAAGTAATACGTGACAGCAATCATGATACATAACAAGGAAATTTATGGAAATAAAAGCAGGGAAGCATCAGGCAGCAGGGCACATGTTGTGGGCACTTCCACCATGCATCCTGGAGAATAAAGTGATACATCTGAAGTTTCCTGCTGACGTATAAACTTATGACTCAGAATGTTAGATGCGGGTGCAAACAGTAAAATATAAAATGATCAGTGCAACGCTAATATGTCATTAGACGACTGAAAAAGAAAAACAAATAAATGCACATAAATAGCAGAATGGCTATATAAGTAACGAAAGCGAGCTGTTATGGTCTTGCAGAAAGGAAAAAGTTAATTCAATATGACCTAACATAAAACCGTAGTGGAATATCGGAGAAAGAATAGTATACAGTAGAAGCAAATATGTTCCAAAGTGGCAAGGAACAAGTGGAGCGGTGCGACTGGAAAGTGCAGAGCGAGAGGCATATGACAAGCCTTATCAGCAATAATTGGTAAAACTGTTGGCTTACAGTGAATTGGTGGTAACGGCAGTGACTGTCAGCTGTTGAGAACATAGCAACGGCGGAGAAATAAGAACAGTTAACTTATACTTGTTATTATATTGAACACCCTCAGATTAGTATTATTCGCATTGTGCCACACTGTCCGGTTTCAATAAATCTTAGTCTATACTGGTTTGTCTGTTAAAAAAAAAAAATAACCGGTTACTACGATTGCTTGTTCTGAAAATCACATATAGTTTGCTGGAAACAATTAAGGCATAGCCATCACAGATATCATTCCTGCGCGACTTTTAGTCTGAGAGGACATCTGTAGATTAAGGCAACTGCATCTTGAAGATGGGCTAGATGGTGCATCGCAACTTGACGAAAGATAAAAGCGCACAGGAAGACACACAGTCAAGTGAAGACGTGCCCTGTGCAGCGCGTGTCCTGTGTCGTCTTCACTCGAGTGTGTGTCTTTATATGCGCTTTTGCCTTCTCTTTTACCAAGTTGCATCTCTATACATTTACTTGAATACAAACAGCCACGATATTTTCGTCAATACCCTTACTGCATGGTGCACTGTTCTTTTTTCTAGAACAGTCTAGGAATTTTCATGTAGACCACCTGTTCAATATCTGATATACGTATTTGCGTGACGTAATAACGAAGTTTTAGAATAAACAGGCAAATACAATTTAACGTGACAGTATAAGCAGGGACCTCTTTGAAGCAAATTAAATATCACAAATCTGCTCGTGTAAAATATTTCTAATTTGGCGGGTGCAGTCAGTTCGCCTGAGAACCGATTTATATATAGAGTAAAAAAAAAAAAAAAAAAAAAAAAACAACGCAACACTTTTATGTTGTATACGAACACGGGCACATGGAGTAAATAGAGTCTTAGCTGTAGGAGTAATATCCTAACTTTCTTATTGAGCAGGTGAGAATTACGAAGTTTGTGTTTGGAATAATTTCACTACGTCCGTTGAAAGTGCTGACATTATTACATCAGCTGATCATTAGAGCTGACTGAGAACTTTGATGTAACTTGCTGGCGGTCTGTCCTCTTATCTATAATGACATTGGCAGGACAGACAAAACGTTAGCTTCGAAAGCAGTTAAATCCGCAACAGTTGTTTAGCTATTGGTTTAATATGTCTCGTCCATCCGGCGCAGTTAATTTCTGGGGTAAGCTTTCCTTTCCATTGCCTGTCAGCAAAGGGTATCGAATATGTATTGTGTCGAAAGGACCTGCGGCTGTCTGGTAAGACCCTTCTTTTAAACTGTGACTACGAGAAAGTTGGAGCATGCTTGTCGGCATATTCCCCATGCTTTACATGGTAAAACAAAAAATGGAAGACATGATTCACTTTCACCAAGAATTGTTGTTGATGTGTGTGACAAGGCACTTTGATCCAACCGTATACAGTTCAGTTAAGTTTTGTTTACGTTCGCGAAGCACTGTATACGCGTTTTCAAAATTGCTGATGTTAGTGTCAGGCGACAGAGCACCGCAGAAATGATTCAGTTGTTGCCTTTCGCTATACGAAGGCGTACTTCACCTAAAATGTGTCTAAATCGTGCACCAGCAGTATCCCGTTGCTTTTACTAATACTCTCATATTCTGTTCAAAATGCATTAATTTGACGACAGGACACTGTTGTAGGCAGCATTAATTTAGAAATAATAAATCGCTTTTAAACATTCTTATGGATTTCAAAGCGCCGAGGTTCTACCAGACTGAAGCAGATTACAATGATCTAAACAGCGATACGCTTTAGGGAGCGCGCTAGTTTAAGGACATATTGTCATTCATTTTATATTGTTTCTGTAGCTCTGACAAGACCACCGTCAATGCTGGAAAAGCCCAGGGCGGGTATGCTGTCGTCTACAATGTAACAGCAGTGAGCAGCACCATCCATGTAAGTCTTCTTATTTTTATTAGGACCGAAGCGTAGCGCTAACGTAGAAGACCACCCCAAAGATAAATTCATTCATTCTCGTTTGTTTTATCATCACCAACGAGTATCCACTTTCAATATAGTATAATGTCACCCCACTCATGTCATTTACCAGTGTCTTCAATGAGATAAGGCGGTTTACTAGAAGTGGCTTCTCTCGTGTAAACTGTTAGCGTGCGGTCAGTTTACTATCCTTCAATAATATGTCACTAAAAGCGACCGTGTGAAGTATTCAGCCCGTCCTTAATAGCATAAACGCGTGCCGTGTGTAGTCTATTGTCCTCTATAGACTGTTTCTAGTGTCTGTACGCAATATTACATTCGACGTGATGGCTTTTAAAGATTCTGATAGTTTCACGAATATGTTTAAGCGCAGCCTATTAACCGCATCAAAATGGTCGCTCCGGTTTTCTTGGGCATAAAGATACAACAACTTTAGCAAGGACATTAGCTTAGCAGAGAGTTGGGAGAGCATCACCACATAAGGAACTACGTTGCGAGACAAGACGAACGAGGAGTGACTACAAGACAAGAGCCTGTCCTGTCTTCACCCTTGTCCTTTGCACGCGTAGCGCATGCTCACTGTCGTTGGCGGCGCTTGCAATCTTGCAACATGTGACACGTATGTGACAGACATCGGGATGCGATGTCAAAAGAAGTCACGAATCATTTTTTATCACAGCCTGAACGAAACTATCTCTCCTCTTCGTTCACTTCTTACAAGTCGGTCTTTTTTCAGTACGACGCGTTCATTCTAGAAGTCCTTCTCATCGACACTGCCACTTTAAAGCAAACTCAAGAGCAAACGTGCTGATGAACGGCAGTAGTCTGCGCTCACATGATGCGCATGAAATGGTTAGTTTATAATAAGGGAGTAATAACTCATTGTCATCCACCCAAGCGCAGCCTTACGGCTACAAAGGAAAGCTATACAGCTTTCTGAGAAACCTCCTAGTTGAAGAAAAATTATTTCTGGTCCGGGAGTAATTACTCATTGTCATCCACCCAAGCGCAGCCTTACAGCTACAAAGGAAAGCTACAGCTTTTCTTTATAAGCTGTATATATACAGCTTTCTCAGAAGCTTCGTATAAAGCTTCGTAGAAAAATTCGTCCTGGTTTGGACGAGGACGAATTTTTCTTTAACTACGAAGTTTCCGAGAAAGCTGTACTTTAACTACGACGTTTCTGAGAAAGCTGTATAGCTTTCCTTTATAGATGTAAGGCTGCGCTTGGGTGGATGTCAATGAGTATTTACTCCCATACTACAAATCTGCTCCACCTTGGGGAATATATTCCACTAATATATTCGGTCAAATGGTTATATTCAGTTGTTATGTCACAGCTCAGTACGTGATGGATTATTTTTCTATTACGTGAACACACCTGAGCGATTATCGCGCGGAAAATGGCTGTCACTTCCCTCGTGCACATGGGATCTTTCAATACAAGACACTCTTCTAACAGCATCAACGGAATCAAATAAAAAAGACAGGAGATTCACTTCTATCACGAAATCAGGAATATTTGTCTTCTAGGTAAGCAATAACCATGTGGCAGGAAGTCTTGCGGACTGCGGAGTTATTTGGAACATGCTGAACGAGCTCTTGAATGACACGCGGATTTTCGGCGATAACAAACAGTTAATTTCGCCATTCAAAAGTCGCTGAAGGGAGACACTGAAGGAGGGGTTGTTGCCCTACCTCCTACACGCTACGACAAAAAGAAAAAAGACATATATACGTACGATGACTCACTTGTACATTTTTAAAGTGCGCGTCGTCGCCGCTGCCGCTTCACTCGAACCGGAGGCACCGTCATCCATTTGACCGAGCACGCCGCCCGGCGGACCTCGTCGAGACTCTCGGTTGCCGGGACGCCAACGAGACCGGTCACGTGACAAGAGTGGTCCAGTGAGCGCCGCCGCGTACCTGGCAATTTTCTGCCCGCGCGGCGACGCCAGGGAGAGCGAAGAGCGGGCGGGAGAAACAACCGGTGGCGACCGGGCGGGGAATATAATCTGCTTCACTACCTTGGAGGCTTTGCGCTCGTATCTGCACATTTCGCTCACAAAGGAAATCGTGCTCGCGTAGTCGGTGCGCGTCTGCCGCCCCTACGAAGATGCTTTGCCGACGGCGCATCACGCGAGTCGGATTACGCGGAGGGAGCGTGCCCTTGCGAGGTTCAGCGTCGTCGAAATTGTTCGTAAGAAAGTTGTTTGGCGAGAGAAATCGAGGTTGGCGTGCGTCGGCGTACACTTTTTCCTTTTTGTTCTCTCCCAATTGCGCTTTCTTTGCGTTTTACTTTTCCTGTGAGAAAATTAGGTCGGTAACCCGGAGGAGAGGTCTCGTCCGGGAACTAGCTACGTCAGGACTGATTAAGCTTGCGTGATGATGAGAATAAATTTGGCGTCTGTGCTTGTGCGCTGACATTCGCTTATCGGTAAAATGCTGGTCTGGCATACTAGTACGTACTCGCGACGTTGCACAAATAGAGCAAGCTTTCTAAATAAAGTAACATCAAGCTTCACGCTTATCATTCAGCGCTCACATGTTATTCCGGACCCTGTTTCATCCGTTGGCTGCTTCTTTTCGCAGTCTACTTTCGGAGAAAGGCCTGTTCTACGAGAACAATGGCTTCACAACGGTACGTGTTACAGGGAGAAAACCTCGAGTCATGCATTTACACACACACAAAAAAAGCTGAACAGTTGGATGGAATAGGTTACAAAATGGTTAAGAAATGCTACGAAACTCGATCAACTAAGTTTTCTGTTTGGTTGGTTTGACGAATTTTAGCTCAGTTGATTGCAACGACAGTGCTAACATGACTGACAATCGTGCCTCTGCGGTCTTTTCAAGCCTCTGCTCGATTCTCACTTTCCGGACGTTGTGTTTTGTTTCAGGCTATATACGAGAGAGTTCCAGTCAGCATAACTGGACACTAACAACAATTTAGTCATGTTCCATAGCGCTGCTAAAACACAAGGGACAGACACAAGCGCTATGGAACATAACGCGTACCATTAGCCCGAACCCTCACCCTGTTAAGTTACATTTAGTCATATTCGGTAATGATATGCAGCTCGCCTGCTCATGAATTCAACATAGAACTGCGTTTTGTGTTATTCTGCAGTCTCGTCTGTATTATACAAGACCGTGCCCTGCACAAATTCTGTTCGGATATTTTCGGTCATACTCATGCAATTTATCGTTCTCTTTATTGTGCGTAAGAAAAGTGATAGAGGCAGTGACGGGTGGCCATGATGATCAAGCTTTTAATTCGTCTCGTGATTCTGCCGCGGCGTGCAAGAGTGCTTTGAAACTGTATTGCACTAATCGAAAAATTGTGTGCCTGATCTGAGGAGAGGGCAAGGTATGTGGTCTCTTCTGAGGATTAATGCACAAATGTGTAGTACGTATAAAGTACGTGTCCGGGCGATCTCGCAACCAGCCTATAAGAGCTGTATAAGGCAAATACAGAGCCTGATGGTATGAGGGATCGAGTCACGATATCCGGTTCCTTTCTCTGTCCCAAACAATAGGCTCCGTTTTTTCTGAGCTTTGTTTCCTGAAACATTGTTGTCTGTCGGACCTCGGAAAAAGGGAAGACAAAAGCATTCGTTGGAAACTTTACGGAGCAGGAAACACCCTGACGTCATCAGGGTGAAGAACATTAATGTCCAAATTATCACTATTTGACGAGTAAAATCGAGCAGGAAGGACATTGACAGATACGTTACAACGCCTCCTCTGTGCAGACACAGACGGCAGGGTGTACATACCATTTCTGAATGACCCTAATTGAACGGACGTACATTAAAAATGTTGACGCTAGAGTAATTTACAATTACGTATTTTTGTTTTATATATGGCTACACATCACGTGAAAACAATTACCGTGGCGTGACCTTCGCCCAACTAAGCTAGAGTACTTACCCATATGCTTTTCCTTACCGAAATTCCCACGGAGGATTTTATACCTAACAACAGCGAATATCGTCACATCTTGGTTGGCACTCGGACAGATCTGCTGGGTTACATGTACAGTTTAAGGCAAACTTGTCCT
>JAJIZL010017464.1:464359-477693 GCA_023969395.1 Amblyomma maculatum
TTTTTCTCGGGTACGTGGAGTGGCGTTACTGCGATGTTTCTTTTTTGTCATCATCATCATCTGAAGGTGCGTACATAAACCGCGAAAGCCATAGTAGCGAAGGCGCAAAAGCAGACGTCGCCAATAAACGGTTTTTGTTTCCCGAAATGCCACTAAAAACTTTCTTAAGTAATTGCACAACCATAAATATTTTATAACGTTTTTTTATTTCAAAGTTTGCCTATTAAGTGCTAAATATTGGTACTTATGCTGCTCAAAACTAAGCCAATAGGAGGAAGAGCCATCGCTTATATTGGATAAATCTCACACTGACATGCTCTTTCTCTCTTTTTTTTTTTAGCAATATATAGTCACAATATTCAATATTAGGACATTATTTACGGTAGAACAACGTTTATCTTTGCATTAGTTTTGGCCAAAAGTTGTAGTTCTGCACTCCGTAGCTCTCCGGCCCATGATGCTTTGAGCGCCCATGGTGGCTGAACTGGCCGTCTGGAAACTCCATGTAAACTCCCATAGACAGCAGCACAGCTTTCCCTCTAGGTAAGAGTAAGAAACTCTATGGCGACTGCGATTTGAAATTCTAGAAAGTTGTATACGCTTACAGGCGTTAACAGCAGCCCGCTATAGGTATACATGGTTGCATCCATGTCTGACCATAATAGTTTAAACATTATTCATTGGAGCTTAGTTAACCAAGTTTCTAGTTAGCGTGATATTGTGTTCGGCGCACTGATTGCCACAGTTTCTTGTGCACCATGCATACAACTCCATATACTAAGTAGATAAATTAAAGTGATTATTCCGTTATTCAGATGTCGGACAACACTTGTATTACAAAGGCTCAGAAGCTGTCCTTATATTTCAAATGCTACTTTCAAAAATTTGATTCCCCTCTACTGCAGCAACCGCACATATATGATAATATACACGCTGATATTTTTCACTCAAGCTTTGCAGCATTTTTGCACCTTGAAGCAAGAAATAAGATCTATCGGGTTGAAGTATCCGCTGAACGGCGGGTCACATTACGCCGCATTCGGTTTTAAATATTAACTTAGGTGCACCGAGATACGCATTACGTCGACAGTAATAGCTAGCAATATTAAACTGCGGTTTCTCGGTCGTAAATTTACGGTTTGTGCCAAACCAGCTCCAAATTAAAGCGTCGTAACTGGCGTGTATATAAACAATCTCAAAACTAGAAAAAAATTAAACGGCTCACGCCCAACCCCCGCTTATATATTGCCCCGAAGGCACACAGCGCGAGAGCCACATTCGCCCAAAGGAATCCACGCTGCGTTCTCTCGCACGGAGGGTCAAAGGGGTTGGGTTCACTTCAACGGCTCCCCGACTCTCACGAGGGGCGGGACCAGCCGCGCGCGAGCTCTGCCATGTAGCAGCAACTGGTTCTTCGCCTTTTCTCTCTAGAAGGCGCTCATTATGTCCTCGCTGCACGATGAGATGCCCCCTCCCCTATTCTACGAGCGTGTGTGTACGATGTAGCACTGGTTTGGTCCCGCGCTGTGGCTGCGTGCCAGTCAAAGTACATGCACTCGCCGCGATCGTGAATCCCGGACCAGCCTGCGGGCCATAGCCGATCATGTCGATGGGAAATGGCATGTCGCTGGCGCCGCACCGCCGTTTTCCTCCTATAGGTGGCTTATAATTATACCCGACTCTCCTACTAATCACGCATTCACAGGTTTTGTCCGAGTGCGTCCTGTAGCGTGCGCCGATTAAAACGCATTTGAAGCAGTAAATATTCGACGCCATCCCTTTGATGTAGCAACTTGGCCTGCCAAAGTTCCTGACTTTTTTTTTTTTCTTTCTTTTTTTTTTTTTTCCTTTCGTTTCTAGGTGCGGTTGCACTTGCTGGTTTGGGTAGGCTGGCATGCGGTTCACCGTGGCCCGGTATTATTAACCTTTGCAGGGGTCACTTTCGTGGAACTAGTTAAAATGTCATTGGCTCCTGTGATTTTTTTTTCGTTATTTTTCTTATACTTTTTTCTTTTTTCTCCCTTTCAACTTCGTCACTGTGGCTGCGTGGGCAAACAGGCTGTATACTGTGTACCTGCCCTCACTGGTTGCTGTTCTTACCAATGTGAAGTGAGGTGCTAACCGCGAGCAATTTAGGCACTCTATAATTCCTGTGGGATTTTCATAATAACTGCGGTTAAACGTCAGTGAACTCTTCTAAGAAGTGGCGTAATATTCTGCTGGAGCTTTTTAACTTCAAAAGAGCCGATTATACTCTGAGCTGTTTGTTGCGACGCTTATCTCTTTGTATTACAGCAGGAAACTTCGCAACTCTAAAATTACGTGATTAAACCTTGGATGATTTGCATCATATAAGAGATGCCGTTTCTTGTCATTTACCAGACCACCACAAACTAAGCAACTAAAAAAATGATGCCTAGAAGAGGACGCTGACGAATTTATAACAAACAAATTAGTCATGGAATGCGTAAAATAAAACCTTTTGATCTGCCGCTTTTAATTATAGGATTATATAGTTAGGCCATTTGGTACCTTTGAAGTCTTACACGTGTCTAAAAAAAGATCGAACATAATCTAATGATGTATTTACCGCTTTAATCCTTAAAGTTAAATTTCGAAACGGAGGCAGCGAAAATCACCGCATGACACTGCTACGCGCTTATTGCGTTAAGAGACCTCTGGCCATACTCTTTCATGTTGTTCAACTTCATGAACTGATAGTGATGGCGCGATATTTGGATATTTGGACAGATCTGCCGTGTTTACCCGAAGCTGGGATCGAATTCCGGTCCCAGTGGTGGCTGTATTTTGGTGGGAGCAAAATGCAGTGCAGACTTTTGGGCTAGTTTGTGTAGATTCATTGTGAAAAACAGGGCTAACACAATGCAGATTAATAAGGATAGCAAGGCAACTGGTGAGATTAGTCTTATGGGCGGTTCCCCAAGCGCATCAGACCCACTACGATATAGCGTTGAGTGCAATGCCACTGCCGGTATCTCTTGAAGCAGATATAGACAACAAATGTTTCCTCGCGTGCTTCCCTGCATGCGTCAAGTAAACTGAATGCTCTCTTCAAATACCCTTACCGTTCCCCCTTTTGCCTGATTGTTTCGGTCAAAATTTCCTGACCGCTGAGGTAGGAAAAACATAATGGCCGATGAGAATGCCCTATACTGAACGAAAAAAAAAAAAATGAACCCTAAAATCTCTACTGAAAACGACATGAAAGCGGCGCGAGAGCTAGCTTTACAGATTGATTTTTGTGTCACGCTGGGGCAGTCTGGTGCCTCGCATGAAACTACGGAAATGCACTAACATGCGTATTACTGGTTACGGCTTTGTTTTATAAAAACATACTTTTGTTAGTGTATACAGTCCTGCACTTCATGGACAACAAGCAAAACACGGCTAATACGGACCAGGCGCCGCAAATAATACACGCTTGTACCCAAACGATGTCACAGCAGTAATATACAAGTTCGAATGGGCTTTGTGCTGGGTCCGAATAGACCCAGCACAAGGTCCAAGGCACACAGCACTGCCAAAAGTTTAGGGCACACCACTGTATTAATTTCAGGCCGTCATTTTTCCCACACTCGGCCACATTTTTCTGTACGGGCATCCTTGATAATTTCTTGATTTTCTCCAGGTACATATTCCCCGACTATCCCAGTTTCCAGATCAATGAACCCTGATTACTTGGTATTCGCCTAAGACCGCTAAATAAATCATTCTCGAATTTAAAATAAACTGATATAATCGCTGCTTTATCATTTTAACTTACTAAAAAGCGAAACCCATGGCTGTCAAAAAGCGATAATCTTAACGAGTCAAACAGCAGCACTTATAATGCAGACTTTTATGTGCCTTACATAGCCTATACTGACCTTTGACGTCATGGGCATCGCTTGAATCTTAAAACCGAAACCGATCAGAACAGGTAAGAAGTTCAATTGTCGAATATTTCGCGGTCGTAGGGGATACTGCTTGGGGCCACGTGTTGTACTGCCGTATGCATCATTATAGAAAAGCGAAAACGAGCAATCGAAAAATGATGTCCACGCTGCCTTTGCACGTGATTGGGCATTGCACTGCCGACGTATCTGCTTGGTCGAAATGTCCGCGGATTATTATTTCGGTGTCAGAAAAGCAAGAAACGCTAGCCTGATAAGTTTACCATGCCCCTTTGTTGACAATTCCATACTGCCAAATGTCTGGTATAGCAGCAGCCCGGATGTAACCATGACATATATATGCATATATCGTGGTTACAACAGCATAACTAGACCGCGACCGTGCCAGTACCGTCGAAGAACTGAGAGAGCTGTAGGTGACAGTGCAACTTCACGTATACAATATCGTGGCTGCCTGTTTAAAGATATCGTGTAATACGCAGTATTGTCCTCATCAGAGAGCATCCTTGACAGCTGCCGTTCGAGCTTTTGCGGCCTCTTTCTTTCTGTCTCTCCCTCTTCGGCTTGTTCGAGTCTAGCGAGGAGTTAGAGAGTATATTATCTGCGGCGAAAGACAGGGACACATGAGGAGGAGGAGGAGGAGGAGGAGGAGGAGGAGGAATAAGAGGGACGGAGCCAGTTTGCGTAAGGCTCGGCAGTGCCACACAGCGCCAGGGAGTCTGCGAGCGTGATGGATATCTCGCGTGTCGTCCCGCTTAGCTATTAACTTTCTTTTCTATCTTTCCTTTCCTGGTCGCTCGTCGACGCCCCCTGTCGCGCAGAACCGGAAGCTGCCACAGCGAGAAGCCACGCTGGCTCTTTGTGCACCACGTGTCTGACACACGCTGAGAAGCGAACGGTTCTTCTTGCTCTCTGACGGCATCTTCAGCTCATGTTCATTGATGCATTTGTGCGTCATACGAGCCAACATGTTTTCACTTAGTCCACTTTGTGATGCCATTAAAGTACGCTACTTTTAATGTCCGAGCTAGTTTATATTCTGCACCTTGAGCAAGTCAAAGCCGCTGAACCAACCTTCTATGTAGAGAATGATACCCAACTGGGACTTGGTAGATTGAAATAATTAAGTAACTAAACTGATCATCATGCTGAAGGAGAGCGCAGTATTCCTTAAGAAAACCAGAATTACCTCTGCCCGAATTCATTGGAATCCGACATGCAGCGTTAGGGCGTCAGTCACTGAATAGTATAGTGATCGACGGTAAACTACTCTTCCCGCTGGTGGACACCAACGCAGATATAATGCATTTAACACAGCTATATATCGGCGCTGGAACGTGCGAACGCTGTGTACGACATCTAACCAACTGGCAGCTAAAAATCGAACAGAACACCCACCTCTCTGCGCATCTGCAGGTCGTCGCAGAGCCGCTCTCTGAGTGCTTTCCGGCACCTGTATGGGGGGACGAGTGCGTTCGCTATCGCGCACGGGCGGCACGTCTCAACGTCGCGCACTTGATGTTCGCCGCTTCCCACGCGACGACCAAACAAGCGCAGCCGGACCGGCCCGGGTAGGAGCAGAAACAGTCGGTGCGGCAGTCGCGCGGACTGATTCTGAACTCGTAGGCGCGCACTCCGTCGCAGCCGCCACCCAACATGTCCACCACGCCCCTCTGGGATAGTCGGTGTATAACTTTGTACGTCTGCAGGTGCCTCGCAGGGAAGATTTCGCCCGAAGCCAGACCAGACACCGAGCCGGCACTGCCGTCGCATCGTGTACTGTTCTCTCTCTCGCCCCCCTTTCCCCATCTCGAATCCGGGCGTAATTGCCGCCGCGACCTTTTATGATTCGCTGCAATTCTCTCGTGAAGCCGCATGGGTTCGCGGGGCGGCACGCGAGAGCGGCGAGCTGGTCGGTCTGGTCGAGCCAGGGCAGCCGCAGCTGTTGCGCAGGGTGGCTTACGTGTAACAGGAAGGGCCGCAGTCGGTTCTCCATTCCCGCGTGCGGAGCTTTTGTGGGGGTTATGCTGTATATCTCCCTCGCCGCTCTGTGGCTGCTCTCAAGAGACTCCGGATCGCTTCGCTGCTTTCTCTTTCCGAGAAGGGCTAGCCCCGTTGCGTTTTCGCAACCAAGCCACCGGACTTGGCGAGTCGGAGCCGAGAAGAGACGAGCAGCGGAAAGGAACAGACAAGGAGCTCGCTCTGCCAGCTCCGGCAGCGATGGACGGATGTGGTCGCCAGCCACCGGCGCCTCGCCTCCTGCCAGGGGCGCACGCGTCGCGTCCACGGAGAACCGAGTGAACTCCGGGAAAGTTTGAACGGAGATGTAAGCTGGAGAGTGGGAGAGACAGGAGGGGGCCTTATCGTGGACGCTATATAGAATAAATACGACGGAGATGCGGAGACGGCAGGAAGGTTGAACGAGTAGGGGAGGAGAGCTCAGGCTTCATGGGTTTGCTAGAGAACAGCGTTTGCGGGTTTCGCATTATCGTTTGCGTAAGCGAAGTCTGCACGGAGCCTCACGGGTGAGGAGGACTCTTTCCCCCCTGCTCGCTACGAGCTCCGTTTCTACCTCCACGCGCAGCGCGCAGCCAGCCTTGGAAACATACACGAGACAAAAAAACATGACCGCGTGAGAGAAGGCGCGACGGGGAAGCGAGCCATGGTCACCGCATTGCCGCTGAGGCGAAGAAAGTAAGGAGTGTGCAGCAACAGAGTGAACTTTATATATATTTTTTTTCTTTTTCGCTCAGCTCCCTCTCTTCGAAGGCGTACCTGGGCAGGTAGAGCGAGTGGCCTCGCTGCTCTTTCGGACCTGCTTTCGCGAATGGAGGAAGGGGGGATTTGACATTCAGGTCAGGTGCCGCGAAAGTGACAGGACGGTTCCGATACGGAGGGCGCATAAGCATCGTTCCGGTTTGCAGCGAACGTGAGGATGCGATGAAAGAGAAGTTTCGCCGGAGAAAGAATTGACCCGCCCCAGAGATTCCGCAGGCAACCTTGTGTGAATGTTGTTTTTGCAGAGGTCAACAGTGTCAACGAGGCGCGGGGCGCCGACCAAATGTCTCAATTCCACGAGGGAAAAAATGCCAGTAGGAGGTGTGTGTGTGCGAGGAAGGGCAAAATGTCTCAATTCCAAGAGGGAGGGGGGGGGGGGGGTAGAAATAATGTCTGGTTTGTTTGGTGACCAGAATAAATAGTGTACATTGCCTTACTGACGTGCCCCAATCCGTCATCTCTTCGTGTACCCTTATACCTAATACATTGATATTTTTGTAGACGGTTTTCTTTGTTTACCTGTAAGATATCGCGTGGAATGCGATAGCATTTGAAGGCTCACCGTGAAAAACATTTCTTGTGTGCCATAAAAATTGGTGATTGACTGGAGGCAAGTGATGTCACAAGACCAGAAGTTGCAGTTATACGTTTCGATGTATCGTCAGTGCGTCCATGTCACCACCTGTGGCATTTTCGGTGGAACAACCAACTACCATCTAAAAGACCTAAATACATGTCTGAGGTGTCAATACAGGTCCGCAAACAAATCGTATTTAGCATCATCATCACCATCATCATAATAATTCATAAAGCCTTAATTAAGGGTGCCTTTGGTGCATTGTATACATCGGGGACGGCACAGGGGTATACCCAGCGGTCATAGACTTATAGGCAGGATGCGCAGCGACCTGGGAAACCTGCGCGGAAATGGCAGGAAAATTTCGCATACCTGAAAATACTAAGGGATAGCATCAAAACGTCATGCGAGTCAGGCGAAAAGGACGGAGACAAATTAGCATGATGATGTACATTGTATTCCCCCAATGAAGCATGTGCATATTTCATGCATATTTGCATGACGTCGTTTTGCTTTGCACACTTATAAGACATGCATCTTGTCTCTCTAGCTTGGTTTCATCTGCATATTCCTCATGGTCCACGAAACTGTGTGCGAGTTTTCTTTTCTTTTGTTCTGGCTGCCACCTTCCTTGCTACATTTTTCAAACAAAGCAAACATATATGCCGTACACAGGACGCAAGAATCGAACAAAGGTGTAACACCTCGGCCAAATGCATCATACATTTAGTTTGTTTCAAAAAGATATGTACCAGCTCTCCCACCAGCTGGTTCCTTAGTAAATTTGGTATGGCGCTAATCGAGAAAATATATTGCATTCAAAAGTATTCTCTACAAATGATGTTAGAGCCAGCAGTGAGCAGAATTAACTTTCGGTGTCAGATCCAATTACCGCAGATTCTCCGAAGAAAAAGTATCCACTGTTATTAAAGGACCACTGAGGACTACTCTATCCAGTTCTTGTTATAAGGGAGTAAAAATTGATGCTGTGAATACAATAGACACAATTATTGCTGTGAAAAGTGATTTTATAGAACTGACCACTTTCTTTTTTTTTTTTTTTTTTTTTTTTTTCTCCACCTGGTGCAATGCTGGGACGTCAAGACCGGAAAATATCCTTTGACTACGGTTAGGAAGTGAATGTCATAAGACCCCCGCAGGCCCGTACTCTGAAAAAATAACCCTAGATTCAATTTGTTAAACTAAACGCGCTGTAGGTGCGACAGCGCAGTCACTTAGAGTATACTGTGTGTGTGTCTTCGTTAATTTTGGTGATTCTGCTGGCGCTGTTTAATCGGAGGTTGAATTCAGGACAATCAGTTTTAGTGATGCGAAAGCCTGCGCCCTTGTGACTCCGCAGTGAGGGCTATATTTAGGACTTTCGTTATATGCGGGTTTTGTTGTATACGAGTTTTCTATATCCGAGTCTTTTATCGCTCCACCTGTTTCCTGCAATTTCGCCACTTGGCAAGTGTGGTGGGTGGCTTTTTCGTTAATTAACCCGAGGCTTCATCCTCAGACAAGGCGGCTTTTTCGATACAAGGCACTTAGAGTTAACACACTAAGATTGTCTTGACGTACCGTACCTTGCTTGTGAAAAGGAAGCAGCCAGTGGATGTGACACCTCCATGTGTTTCATTTCTTTCTACCTCTTCTAGGATAAACAGGTCCATTTGGAGTTAAACTACATTTTTCATCGAAACATCGCAAATCGTCGATGTAGGCCAGCTTTAATTTATACTCAGAGTCCCTTTCTATGTTGCTTCATAGCTCGCAGCTCAAAGCTGGGCTTCCTCTTGGAAAACAAAACAAGGAAGACCTCTGTAAAAGAGAGCAGATCTGTTTTAAATGCGCTACTTACAGTTTCGGTAAACAATAGTTATTCGCCGTGAGTGGTTCGTGTATGTCCATTACAATTTGAAAAGAGTAGCTCTCTATACACCGTATACGTACACTTGATATGGTAATAACGGAACCGAGAAAACAGTTGTAAATACGTCTAAAGAAAGAGTAAGACTTGATAATAACTTTGACCAAAACAGTAACAACCATGGAACAACGACGCGAAATTTGATGGAAATTTGCATCAACAGCTTGTAATCAACAGCATACCAGCATATAATGGAATCAGGCGTCCCTGTGAAGAACACTCTTGTCCAACGTACAAACGCTCCTATTTTCATATAGCCTGTTGTCTTTTTTTTTTTTTTTTTTGAAATAATTGGTTGACTTTTTGGGTGTCTTATTTTATTATTATATGTAATTTATAGTTTGTTTATTTCGGCGAATAATGGCTTCTACACGCCAGATGAAAACTTAAGGGGAAGTTGGTTAGTAAAAGGTAGGTTGCCAATGTATATATGTCACCGCTCGATTGAATTACGCTATATTTAGGTTTAGCGAGATAACGGAACATAACCTTGTTTGCGTGTTGATGAAACGATGGAACTGCCTCTTAACCATCGGCGTAGCAAGGATGTCACTATTCTTTATGAATCATATGCATTATTCCTGTTGTCCTTGCATAAGGTGGCGGAAAACAGGTTTACTGGGAATCCATAAGGGCCAGCTGACGACAGCAAACAGTGGGGTGCCTATAGTAAACAGCTCTACGCTATCAGACGATGTTTGGCGACGAATTGGAGCATACTTAGCAAACACAGCAGTGTAATGTTGACAAGAAGCGCTGTCAAATGTCACAACTGGGCTATATACCTAGTGTCCCATAGTGCATTATTACTTTTATTTTTACCTACTCTGACCTTTCTCCCTGTCGCTCACCTGTTTTATTTCCTCTTCCACTTCCTCACTACCTCTTTATTTCCACCGCCCGTTCAAGTGCTTCAGATATCAGGTAGCAGATACCGGGGCAGGCAAACATCTTTTCCTTCCTTTTTGATATATAGCAAAATAACCACATACTATCATCATCATCAGCCTGACTATACCCACTGCAGGGCGAAGGCCTCTTCCATATTTCTCCAGTTGGCCAGGTTCTGTGCTAGCTGCATCCACTTGACCCCTGCGAACTTCTTTACCTCATTCCCGCCTAACTTTCTGTCGCCCCCGCTACGCTTTCCTTCCCTTGTAATCCAGTTTGTTATCCTAAGCGACCATCGGTTATCCTCTCTTCGCACTACATGTCCTGCCTATGCCCATTTCTTCTTCTTGATTTCCACTAGAATGTCAGTAACTTGGGTTATTTCTCTCACCCACTCTGCACGCTTCCTATCCCTTAAAGTTACCCCTACCATTTTTCGTTCCATAGCCCTCTGAGTTGTCCTCAACTTACGAAGAACCCTCTTGGTTAGCCTCCCTATGTTTCAGCCCCATAAGTGAGTACAGGTAAGATGCAACTGCAGTATACTTTCCTCTTGAGCGATACCGGTATACTGCTAGTCATAATCTGCGAGTGCTTACCAAATGCGCTCCATCCCAATCTTATTCTTCTTATTATTTCCTTTTCGTGGTCCGGATCTGCGGTTACTACCTGTCCTAAGTAGACATATTCGCCTACTACTTCCAGTGTTTTGCTACCTAACGTAAACTGCTGTCCCTTCCCGAGGCTGTTGAACATTATCTTAGTCTTCTGCATATTGATTTTCAAGCCTACCTTTCTACTTTTCCTGTCTAGGTCATCAATCATTATTTGCAGTCGCAGATTACTGAGGTATTCTCCATCTACCCTTATCCCTAACTGCTCCCATTCCAAGTCTCTGAATACTTCCTCTAAGCAAGCTGTGAATAGTACTGGGGAGATTGTGTCTCCTTGCCTGACACCTTTTTTTATGGGAATTTTGTTACTTTCTTTGTGCAGAACTATGGTTGCTGTGCAGCCACTATATATATCTTCCAGCACTTTCACGTATACGGCTTGTCTACCCCCTGATTTCGCAATGCCTGCATCACCGCGGAGGTTTCAACTGAGTCAAATACTTTTTCGTAATCAATGAATGCTATGTATAAGGGCTGGTTATATTCCGAGCATGTTTCTATCACCTGGTTGATGGTATGGATATGATCGATAGTAGAGTGCCGTTTCCGAAAACCTGCTTGATCCTTTGCTTAATTGCAGTCTAAGGTTGTCCTGATTCTATTAGCGATTACCTTAGTAAAAACCTTACACGTAACAGACAGTAAGCTGATTGGTCTGTAATTTTTAAGGTCCTTAGAGTCCCCTTTCTTATGAATGAGGATAATGTTTGCATTCTTCCATGGTTCCGGTACCGTCGATGACACCAGGCACTGCGTATACAGGGTGGCCAGTTTTTCTAGCACAATATCCCCCCCGTCCTTCAACAAAGCTGTAGTTATCTGATCCTCTTCAGCTGATTTCCCCCTTTTCATATATAGTTTCTAATGCTTTCTTGACCTCGTCCTTCACTTGTAGAACGTCTGACTATTTTTCTGTACCGCCAATCTCATTACGCTCCTGACTACATTTGCTCCTGTACAGATCTGTATAGAACACCTCGGCTACTATGACTATCTTGTTCATATTCGTGATGACGTTGCCCGCCTTGTCCCTTATCGCATACATCTGGTTTTCGCCTATGCCCAATTTCTTCTTTCCCGCTTTAAGGCGGTAAACCACATACTATATGCATACTCAATCCGATGGTGCACCGTCTCACCGCGCTCTAGCTTGCTGGTTTCCTGAGTATTCGATTAACCAGTACCTAACAAAACTCTTTCTCCTCTACAAAAATTTTATCTCTGACGGAACAACTCGTGCTCTATAACCAGCTATAGCGGCATATCGGCGGCGTGCATATAAACGAGTTTCGAAAATTAGAGTTGGCGCACTTGTTTTTTTTTTTTTTTTTTTTTTTTCATCTTTGGTGCAAACTGAAAACTCCGATTCTTACAAGGGCAGGCCCTTCTTATAATTTTTACTGTTGAAAATGTGGCCAGCCTCCTGAAACACTGGTACAGAGAACTATGGTGATCCTTCACCAAACTGCGGGGTATAGTATATAGGGCTCGTATCCCATTCCTCTGCCTTCTACTTACCGTTTTCACTGAGTCCTAACGAGGGAAACAAAACGAAATAAATACGTTTCAACAACAGCAACATCAACAACCCGCTAAACAGCCCACCAGCAGTATACAAGATGAAAAGATAACATCAGCCGAGTTTACCACCCCTCTCCTGTTAAGTCGAGCCAAATTCGGGCGTTATATACGTTTATGCGGCTATCGATTTCGCGGCTATCGATTTCGCGCCTAATTTCTCACGATAGTCTCGGCGTGACCCCCCGGCGTTAAGTGGCGCCAGAGACAGCCTATAACTCGCTTTATTTTATAACCTAGCTGGCGTGAAGACTGGTCCTTTCGCGTGTCCACGGGTCTTAAAGGCCCGCCGTAACTCAAGACGTTTCCGAGACGACCGGTGGCGTAAATGCGCCCACCACGGATGAGGTCCAGTCACGCGTTCCACCCATAGACCGGGCGTCTGCGATCTCACATCGTGAGTTGTTCGCTATCGAGTTACCTATATGCTGACACGTTCGTGGAGAAGTATAAGGCGCCGTTCTTTTCGCTCCTGGTTATCCGTCTCCCGTTGCTGCTGATCGAAGTGCTTGTGCGTGAGCCCCTCGTTAGAGCAACTAGAATACACTATAGATCGACATCCATCAGCTTAAACACGAAAACAGGAATGTTACCACTTATGCGCGGATACCTTAACGACGATTGTCGGTTAGGTTCTCGTATTAGCGTGCTGTGAACAATACACGCTCGCATGATTATGGATCAACTGCTTTTATTTGTCCTACGTTTTTTTTTTTTTTTTCCATTTTGGGGTTTTGCTAGAGCTTATGCAGCTCATTGGAAACCTTCGCAGTGACAGCTTTGAAAAAGAATTTCTCTTCAAATTAAAAATATACTTTTTTTTTTGTTTTTGACTGGCATATTAGTTTCTTTTTTTCGCTCTTATAAATATCGCGGTCTGTTTTCCTTTAAAATTGGTTCTTAATGAGATTTACATTGCCGCAGACGCGGTCAGATTTCCTCACTAACATTTCCTATGTGCGCCTCTAATTGCCTGAGCGCTAACTGCCCCC
>JAJIZL010017464.1:481334-496941 GCA_023969395.1 Amblyomma maculatum
ATATATATATATATCCTACGATTTTATTTCATTCTCTGCATATTTACCGGCGTCAGAATTATATTCACATTTGATCCATTTTGTCAACCCCCTCTCCCTAAGCCCTGCTTGCTCTCGTATGGTTTTACGGATCGTACTGTAGAAATAAATAAAAATAAATAAGTGGCTAAACATTTTAATAACATATTCTCATGTACTTGCACTTCCATGGCATCGTTCGAGATACCCTTTAGTCCTGTTATTCTCGAAAGGAGAAATCATTAGAGCAGCCATTATATGCGATGTTTACAGCTTCAAACACTGCTTAAGATGCCTGGTGCTAGCAAACGTAATGGTAATTGAAATCGAACTCGGAATGCTGTTGGTGTAGTGCTCCGTGTACATTTAGAAAAAGTAGGAGAAAATACCCCATCTTGGTGGTAAGCATTGTGATAATCCATGCAATGGCACCTTAGAGTTGGTGCACACAATTCTAAATTTATTTATATCATCCCTTTTCTGACCTCGAGTGCTGTAAAGTTATGACAAATTTATTTTCCTACCAATGAAATGCGGTAAATCTGACGTACTGGAACTGTACCTACAAATTCATGCAATTTTCATCCGGCTGAAAAGGACTTGAACGCGCGTGACTGATGCACATCATTGTGTTTTTATGCGAAGGCTAGAAGCCTACTAAGCTGAGTGCGTATTTCCTTCATTTCCCTTTTTGTTTTCTCTATACTCCACCTCGCGGATCCGGTCGTGCTAGACCGACTTGCGCCAGCCCGCGCAGTTTTGCCTTTGCTGCCGTTGCTGGCACGCAGGAATTGCTGATAGCCATCGATTGTCCGCAGGGGGCGTATCCATTTCCACGAGAGCTGGGCGCAAATGAGCTTCCCCTGCCATATAGAATCGTTGCGTGGCATCATGTACTTGATGATGCAGGCATACCTCGAACAATGCCGGGTCGGAGGCATCAAAGAGCACGGCGGCACTCCGCTGCCCTTTCTTCGCTTAGTCTGGAGTGGTTCGCATACTTTTCGTGTGCGCTGTTTCGTTCAGTCGGCGCGGCGTTCTGCTGATGCACTTGAGGAACATGTTGATGTGTTTCGGAGGTAGCCTCTTTCGGAGGACGTCCAAGTGAACGGCTGATTACATTAGTGCCAGGAATCACGTCACCGTCAGTAGTGCATGCTTTCAGTGCAACTGGCGGGAAGTTTTTCGCTGTCGGGCGTTGGTAATAAACAGGTATCAATTTAGTCAGTAAATTTCTTCTTTAGTTGTAATCACCGAATACAGTGAGCACTTGGATATCCCATGCTGTACCCCCTGATTATCGTGTCAATATGGGCTATGTGCGGCGGTGCCGATGTGATCCATACTGGTCTCTATATATTGTAATTTTTCTTTGAAATTGACGCTGATTGCCTAGCCACAACGAGCCACTAATAATTGTGCCTTCCATTGCTATAAATAGCAAACTCTTGACTAGGAGCAAACTATAACTATCTATAACTTCCATTATACGATCTAGAACTTACACGAGAATGTGCCGCAATGTTGACCGGAGCTAGTGCCGTGGCTTCCGGTGCTATTTTGTTTGCGGAGCCTTTTTCGGTATTGCCACGTGACGTAGACGGAGCTTCTTCTGTTGTGTTCCATCTGGTGACCGAGAAGACTGCATGCCGAGCAGTCTGCCTGCAGTAGCGATTCTTCACCAAGGGCTGAAGTAGTCACCGGCTTCAACTCTATTTTTACGCATCGTACGGTCTAGGGGTGAAATTCTTTCCTGTATCTCTCGCGTGGCTGAAATCGCAGCCAGCGATTGACGTCGGGTAGATGGACTCAGAATTCACGAGCTCGCATGAACATAAAAAAAAAAAAAGGAAGAAGAAGAAGAAAGCTATAGCTATTGACCTGTGGATTCAGTAAGAAAGTTTAGGCAATAGACAAAGTTGGTATAGTCTATGGGATGGTTGTATTGTTCCTTCATGGTAAACAACGAAAGTGAGCAAAAAATGCATGAAAGAACGCGGGTGAAATCAGCATCCCCCCGGTTTATTAACAAGCGCATAGAAATAAGTAACAAAACTCTGACAAAGACTAGAAGCACGTGTGCGTGCCAATTACATATCAAAATTGAGAAGACATGGTTGCTGCATGGAAAGAGGTCCAGTGTGCACTAAAGCTTTTGAACTAACGGGAATATCAAGGGCAAACTCATTTGGTAGAACCGCTTCGAAAAACGAGTCCGTAAACGATGAACGTACTTACAAGACGACAGACGTAAAAAGCGCCCACTCAATTGAAAGTTTACTGTAAAGCACATGGAAGTAAACTGGAATTTCAGAAGCAACAAACGAAACCATGGAACCAAGTGTATGCTAAGCTTTATAATACCAAAGTAGAAAAATGCTTGTTAAACAAGAATACGTGCACAAGAAATGTCAAATTTGTACAGGATGTTGATTCATTCAATCGAAGAAAAAAAAAAAAAAAAAAGAGCGGTGAATCCGATCCCATATAACTGGGAGAAAGGGATATTTATACATTTGTGGGGATAAAAAAAAAATAAGCGGTTAGCGCAGGGGACGGTAATCGGGATCAATGGATGAGGCATTTGCTTTCGAGTAGACGTATATTGCTGCTCTAGATTATTATGATTGTCACATTCCATTGGTAGGCTGCACTATATTGTGTATACTCAGATGAGAAGCGGCGAACAGAACATTAAGGTTGGAAGCTATTTCAAACGAATGATGGCAATGCTATCGATAACGACACTGCTGCATTACGAATTCGACTTCACCAGCAGCACAGGTACCAAATTTCACATTTCACCAGACATTTCTGTGTTTTTGCAACTTGCTTACTGCAATGTTTTCGAGATGGGCCTGCAAGAGAGGTTCTCTCGAACAAGAGCATTTTTTCATCACGTTATCGAGGTAGCATTGGGAGCAGCCACGCTTAAAGCAAAGGAGGGAAAGGTTGAGATTTGGGGAGGGTTCCTTGAAAGAAGGGGCAAGTAAAAGCCACTGAGATTTAGAAGAACTATATCTCAGCCCTTATATATAAGGAACTGCTCACTGTTGTAAATTCTGTGTAGAAGGCAGAGCTGAAGTAAGCGCACATCTAAATTGGCAATGTAAAGGTGCTCGATGCTGGATGTTCATTTCCAGAGTATAGAACCCATTCCCCGAATGAAGATGTTGGGGGATTTTCAACGAAACTTTCATTCATTTCATTTAATTTAATGGGCCCTGATAGCTTATTAGCTCGTAATCTCCTCAGTTGTCTGAAGTTTCGTCAAAATTTCATCTATACCAGATTAAAAGAAGACAAAGAAAGATTTTTGCGTTCTTTGCTGCAAAATAGATACCTCAATGCTTACGGCGATAATTGGATTGTGCACGATTTCAGTGCCATACTTGAAGCATGACAACCCTAGCCGCAGTTTGCATTTCCTCGGCCTTACTCGTTCTCCCGATATACCGTGCTCTAGTTGCAATATAACAGAGCCAAGTGCTGTCGACATTAATCACTGCACTGCTTCGAGTGCTCTTCCTTAGGTCTGCCATAATTTTAATCTGCTCACGCCACGTGCACGCATGCAAAAGCGCGTAGCCAGCGAGATTACAGCGTGTCGCTGCATTATTAACGCCGCGGTACATCGTCGATTGAGTGTCAATGCCGTTGCGGCGGCATCCCAAATGCACTTCACACCTTTCTTTCGTGCTCTAACATATGAGTTCTCGGGAACTACGCATTCAGATACGCAAACCTCTGTGCATTGCACCCACCGATTCAGGACCATCACCAGTACCTGCACGTCTCGCAACTTCACAGGCAAAGAATCGACCTTGGACGTGGCGGGGAAGCCATGCCGGGCAAAAAAACAACGCTTTAACGAGCGTGCTAAACGTCAGTGCTGAAAAAACCGGCCGTTGAAAAGTGACTCCGCGAGTTTCTTTTCTCGGCGATCTCGCAAGAACCGAACTAACCGAGGCAGCGTCTGGCGCGCACTCATTGGACGGTTGCATGGTTTCTTTTTCTTCCTTGCGATCTCTGCTCTGTACAGGGGGGACAACAACACACACGTCTTGCATGCCTAATAAGCTGTCTAGCCCTCGCGCTTGTCACGCAAATAATCCCCCACTGTAAGTTGGGGGAGGGTATAGACAGGTGGGGTAGCCCTTCCTTACCGTTGCGTGCGTGCGCGTGCTCAAGCAGACCGACCGGATAGCCTGGCTGGTTGCATCTCGGCATCTCTGGCAGGTAGCGGCAGTGGTGGCGGAATCGGCCGCGGGAAGCTCGCGGTCCAGGAGGTGACGTCCTGCGCCACCACCGCACCGTGCCGGCTTCTGGGCCCGAATCGGGAGGAGCCTGAGGAGCGCTGTGTCGGCGGCCCCGAGCGACCGGTCGCCGATCGTTGTCACGTGCTATCGCGAGACCGGAATAACAATAAAGAACGCCAGAGGGTGATGGTAGCGGGCAGGGAAGAGTGGCCCCAAAGCGGTGCACAGCGCCTCGAGGCCGGCTCTGTTCTTTCTCTTTCCTCTACTCTGCGCGAGCGCGCTCGCTTGGGGTGACGTGCATGCAACCAAGCTGCAGCACCAACAGCGGCAGGCAATGGCCGATCGTTAAGTTGCTCTCCTCTTTGACTCGTTTTTTATTTGCCTTTCACCGCTGTAGGCGTTTAGCGTTCCGCTCGCGGGACGTGTAGGGGTGATAAAAGCGCGCCCTGTGGCCCCTGCTGACGACGCGGTGAGCAGCATTGCACCGCCAACAGCGCCGGATTGCGGATCGCCGCCGACGTGCGCAGAAGAGTGACGAGTGAGTGCGAAGAGGAATGGTATAATAGTGCGGCCGGCCGAGCGTGTATGGGAATGTTCGTGGCACTCGCGTCCACTTTTTTTCTTCTTTTCTTTTAACAGGAGGCAAAAGAAGTTACAAAGAACGAAGTATAGAAATGCATGCTGTGGGCGGCGGACGGAAATGGGTATGGAGGAGCAGGGTAATGCTCGCAAAGTGAGGAAGGAGTTGATCTACGAAATAAATCAAAACTTCAATCGATAGGATTTATACCGGATACCTGCCTGAATGAAGCGGCAATGCGTTCTTCGTCGTTAATAAGCATGCCACAAGAAATAAATATGACAATGCCGGCGTACGCCCTGTGAAACTCGTTTTTCAATATGCAACTGAGTGTTGTTTGCTCGCTTGTTTTGTGTGTATTTGCCCCATACGCATGCAGGTGTCTCCGCTGGACTCGACGCCCCGCTTTAACCGCCTTTTTTTTTACGACCGCGTCGCTTATCTCTGAAACGTGCGCCGCTTGCTACTAAGTAATTTTCGCTCCCACAAAGAGACCTCCTGTTGAAAGTGGATAGCGCCGAGCTCCCGGTTTGGGCCGATTTGGAAATAAATGAGTCGGTAATTAGCTGCAGCTGCTTTCGCTGCGTCAGTTGTAGCCACTGCGGTTGCGGAATTCATGCAGTTTTTATTTATTTATTTTTCGCTATTTTTAGGTTGCAAATAAACTTCGTTTCAGAATGCGCGTTTTAGAAATCTACATGGCCATTTATCATCTTGGCGGTTGCCGGTGTGACTGATTGAAATGGTTAGAGAAGTCGGAAATACTCAAATTTTTGTTGCACACACCTGAGTTCTTTCATAACTAATGTAGACACAAGCATTTTACCAAAGTATTGGTACTTAAGAACTAAAGACAAGAAAGCAACTACTTTCAAGTTCTGTCGAAAAAATGATGCGGCATTTTACATTGCTTCCTTTTCTTAGAAATGGACATGTGGTCTGATCGTACAATGTGCTATCCAGTATATTATGCAGTAAGCTGCTATAATGTTAGGACATGCATCTATAGGCCATATATCTCACCAGTTTGAAAATGGCATCATCGCTACTGTAAGGACATTTCCTGGAGATCCTGGGCAAGTGGATGCCTGAAACTTTCTTCTGAATGTCTGACATCATTAAATTTAATATGTCTATTTTTTATTTATTTATTTGCAAGTACTGTTAGCCCTTCCGGGCTGTTACAGGGTGGGCAATGTACATTTAAGCGGCACAACAAATTTCAAACTCTTTCTCAAAAGTTTCTAAAGAACAAGTTTTTTCAAATACGCTTCGGTCAAGGTTGTTCCATTCAATGATTGTTTTAGGCAGAAACGAAAATTTAAATACATCAACTCTTGGCACATACGACATCACTGCAAAGGAATGATTAGTGCGAGATGACAGTCTCCCGGGCAGCCGCAAGTACAAGCCGGAATCCAAATTGAGTTTATTGTTATAAAGTTGATAAAGGAACTTGAGCCTAGCAATTTTTCTACGAATAGCCAAGGTTTGTAGCTCAGCAAGTGAAATAAGTTCGGTTGCGGACTGTGTTCTTCGATAGCGAGAAAACACGAACCTCACTGCTAATCTCTCAATCCGTTCAAGCTTATCTATGAGATATTTCTGCATATTTCTGCATATTTCGGTTTCTATTAAAAACAGAATGTTACAGGCCAAGTGGCCAAGTCTTCCAGCAAAACTGCTTTGTATATATATTCATACTGACTGTTTTCCTTTTGAATCGGCGCGGCGTACTCTTCCCTTGCTACCCAGCTCCATGTCAGCCGCCTCCTTTTCAATCTCTCCTGCGGTTTAATCATGCGAGATAACTTGCTTACGTTTAGGTCTTCATCGCAGTCGTGGACAATTCAGAATTGCGTGTTGGTCATCAATCTCAAACTGCAACAGCGTCGGAACATCATAATATGCAGTTCTGCTATGTTTATTCAATCGCCTACTAAAAGTGGAAGCTGTACGTACTCGAGTAGAGCTGCGCCCTTTCAGTGTTTGACGTCTTCACAGTACACTCAAATCAAGATAAGGACGCAAATTTCACGCATTGAAAAGGAACCCGTCTTTCATTAGCGCTATTGGGCGCGAGCTCCACCACTGGAGCGGACGCCTAGGGGAGCAAGTGGGATCATGTGACTCCGCTTACTGCTGCTGAAGCAGAAGCTGCATTGAATTTGTGCGTTTTACAAACTAAATGTCGCGGTTTTCTCTGCAGTTTTTCTTTTTGACGTGTGCCAGCATCACAAACGTTCATGCTGCGTCGTCGCTGTTGTTGCTTTAGTTTATTTAAGCTGTTGAAATGGTCTGGTCACTGCTCTGTATACGCAACAGAACCAGGCGCAGGCTCTATTTCTACCCGAAAAATCAGTTGAAGGAAGCTTGGTTAAACAAGTTGCCAGTGTGTAAAGAAGTGAAGTGGTCATTCTCGTGTGTGCAACTTTCGTTTCAGCGAGCAAGATTTCATCTATATGGAGTTGGGGGGGTTCCGAGAGTTGCGGCCGAAGGACTAGCGTTAATTTAAGTTTATGTTCTTGCACTTACCACTTGTGAAGCTAACGAAGTCGCATTGCTGGCGGGATAGAAAATATACTGGCTTCTTTGCCAAGCAGTACCTACCCAGAGCAAGGAATGTTCGTTCGAAAGTGAGGAGGTGTCACATTTCTTCTCAAATCGAGTTAAATCGAGTTTTAACTGTATGTCACTCGAGGTCACGTGATTGACATGACACTAAAGTTTGTAGAATGCGTTGTCTCTACAGAGGTGTAAATGCGTTATGTCTGTCACTGCCATTTTTTTTTTTTTTCAGGATAGGGTGTAACGTCTATAGGAGTTCAAGGGTTCATATTGGGTTTAGAACAAAAGCATAATTATATACTGCGTTTCTTGAATTTCGCCGGGGTGGCTGTGAGGCCTGCTTCAAGGAGATAAGAACTCACTGCCAGTGGGTGTCGAACCGAGGAGACAAAAGTCAGCTTCGCCGACCGATGCGTTGAAACACTGCTGTACATCTCGTTTCTTTCTTTATTTTTGCTTTAAATCCCGTTCACAATGAAAATTACAGCGGAGTGAAAGTCTCAAAGTACAAAAACACTAAAAGCGCCGGAGAAAAGGAAAGCTTCTCTGTTTGGAAAAGGTTTTAGGTCAGTCAGCTCGATTAAATACGCATCGATTCTGGTTTCTCATTTGGGATATTATAGCCATGCTTTCAGCCTAGGGAACACTTTCAATAAACTACTTTCCCCGCTGAGCGAGCATCCACGTCAGCGTGTCCCACAGCCATTTTCGTTTTTTATGCGCTGTGGAGGGAAAGGACACACATGGATAAGTCGTATGAAACACTCTTTGATTATGCACAGGCAGGAATCGTATACCACGCGGCTCAATGGCTGCGAAATATCCCAGAAAAATACTGCGCCGCTGCAGTCAAGAAAAATATCGTCTATGATTTCCGGTGTATGGCAAATCAAGCAGTCCACCGACAATGGCACGAAGAAGCCTTTCTCTTTCTTTCTTTTTCTCTCTCTTTCTCTCTCTACCACGGGTTAGCAGGTAATGTGCCACTGTGTAAAAGAAATGATTTTTTTTTTTTTTTGCTGACTATCGTACTGGAATCTTTCCAACTCCTTTTAAGACATCCTTAACTTGCCCTCCACTGTGTAATAAACGATAAAAAAGTACTAGTAACTTGACAGCTCAAGTCTTTGTACAGGTGCGTTTGGGTTACAGCACTTAGGTATTACAATGACAATGTGATATTTAAAATGTTAAAATAATCCACAATCTCGCGCAAGAAACCACCCGGCCTTCTAAATTTGATGTTCTCGGACGTAACCGAAAATTAGAAAACCATACGCCGAAAAAGATAGGACGAAAAACGGTACCAATCAGTGAATTTTCGGCAACGCTAACCTTTGACATAGATGGCGCTTGCAGTACATATTAGATTTTCGCAGCAGTGACGTAACCGAAAATTCGAAAACCGTACGCCGAAAAGGATAGGACGAAAAACGTTACCAATCAGTGAATTTTCTGCACGCTAGCCTTTGACATATAGATGGCGCTTGCAGTACATAGCAGACTTTCGCAGCAGTTACGTAACCGAAAATTCGAAAACCGTACGCCGAAAAGGATAGGACGAAAAACGTTACCAATCAGTGAATTTTCTGCACGCTAACCTTTGACATAGATGGCGCTTGCAATACATACCAGACTTTCGCCGCAGTGAATAAATTGTATACATATGAACATAAGCAATGATACAAGGTATAATCCCAAAATTAAAGTCTCCAAAGGGCTGGGGCCGCAGAGAGACTATTTGACTTCATGACTGCTAGGCACAAAGGTGTTTATCCTTTCCCCTCTCCCAACCAAGCCATGACTCGGCCCGAAAGAAACGGTCAGTCCTGGCTCGGCAGCCGTTTGAAATGAAGCTGCCGTTTGTCACTACCCAGGTGCGAAATTCGAGCAGTTATTTAGTTTTTAAACGGAAAAGAGGCGTTCAACCCATCGAAAATCATCACCAGCTGACGGAGGAGTACCGAGAGTCGTAGGTGCATATGTTAAAAACGCCGGGAAGTGAATTCGCAGCTTGTCGCACTTACATTCGCGTCAAAAAAAAAAAAAAAAAGAAAAAAGAAAAAAAAAAAAAACTTGTGATAGAACCTGTGGCTTGTTACTAGTGCGGCAACGCCGATTGAGATTGTGTCATATATGCATGTGAGAGTGTGCACGGGGGCTTCGTTTCAGGATGAGTCTTCTCGTGATTGTGGTGCCCGACTAGGAGACATGGAGGGATGCCTAGAAGACGGAAAACACTCAGTATGGGGCAGCTAGATGGTTGAAAAGAAGGCAGGGTGCCAAAGCACGAGCATTAGAAGTGAGACAATTTTTGTGCGCTGGCTATCGTGTTAATTATTAAGGCGAAGTTTAAGCGTCCTTCTATTTTTCACCATCTTTCTACAAAAAGTACTCCGAGACCATGCATTGGCAATAGGTATATGAGTTGCTGGAGTATCTGTGATTCGCTGGGGACATTCTCTTGCTAAATAAGTCAGGGGACGAATTTCTAAGGATGATAAATGACCCAGAAGAGCGGCAAAGCATACCAAAAGGTATTAAAATTAATGTGCAGAAAAGGAAAGTTCAACAGCCTCGGCAGGGAACGGCAGTTTACAATAGGCAGCCAGGTGCTGGGAGAATACGTCTACAGGTAGTTACCATGGACGCGCGGATCATAAGAGTGAAATAAGCATAATAATTAAGGCTGGCTTAGAGCACATTCGACAATAGTCTTAGCTCATGAATGGCAGGCAGTTTACCAGTATCCTTGGAGAGGAAAGTATACAACAGTATATCTTACAAGTGCCCACTGTGTGCAGAAACTTGGAACCTTGCGAAACGGATTGAAATAAAATTAAAGAGAACGCGGAGATCAACGGAAATGATAATTACCGGTGTCACGTTAAGAGACAGGAAGCGTGCTATTCAGCATGCCTATAACAAACTAGAGTTACTGGCATTCTTCAAATCAAGAAGGAATGGGCAGGTGCAAAGTTAAGATAACCGATGGTCGCTGAGGGTAACTACTGCATTCAAAGAGGAGTCGAACGTATAGAGTATAGGGTTGGCAGAAAGTTAGGTGGCTGGATGAGGTTACGAAGCTCGCGGGGATGACATGAATGCAGCTGTTACAGTACCATCGTTGATTGGAGGGATATGAGAGAGGCATTTGCCCCGCTTTAGGTGAAATCAGGCTGATGATGATGATTGATGATGATAGTTACGATGATGACGAGGCATGTGATGTTTATAACTTTGAGTTCGTAATATGCAGTAGCACCTCTTTAATACAAATACACCCGAGCAAAACTGTCCACAAAGCCAGCTGTCCGTTATAACGAATACCGAATTAAAATATTAAGAAAAAAAAAGGATATGATTATTGTCTGCTTCTGTAGATTGTGGCGACCAGTAATTTTGGGAGCTACACGCAGGTTATTCTGGCTTTCATTATGCTTATATAGAATACCGTAGTGGAGCTTGAAGCATCTGTATAGAAAGGTTATTTAGCCATCTTTGATAACATCTCTTGGCTATATGGCCTAGCTCTTATGACTGCTCACATCCCATGAATCGTTACTACCTGTCAGAGCTCAGTCGGCAGACTGACTTGTGGCCTTCTACGTTCTGTATAGCCTGAAGAGAGAGTCTTCTTCACCGTCATGCAGTCATGATACTCAGGATTGCAATGTGCAGTGACAGGGCTACTTTTGCATAGGAAATCACGAAGCCAATAAAGAAAAGGGCCATCGCTCAGCCAACTGTAATTTTTCACTGCATTCATTTGATGTTCCTTACTCAATATGCAGAATATGGGTCTGCCAGCGAAGATTTTCTACTCATCACACCCATAATAGTGTCCGGACGGCGAGTTTTCATAATAACGAGGCGTATATACAAGTAGAAAAAGCTTGATCCTTGTATATAGTACTGCCCATAGCAACAATAAAGCGGGCACTCGCCAGTCTTAAATTTGGGGAGTGTTCATATTGTTGCGAAGAAGATCGGCAGAGGCGCGAGAGGAGCCCTCGCGCTATCATCATCATCATCAGCCTGACTATACCCACTGCAGGGCTAAGGCCTCTCCCATATTTCTCCAATTTACCCGGTTCTGTGCTAGCTGCATCCACTTGACCCCTGCGAACTTCTTAACCTCATCCGCCCACCTAACTTTCTGCCTCCCCCTGCTACACTTTCCTTCCCTTGGAATCCAATTTGTCACCCTAAGCGACCATCGGTTATCCTCTCTTCGCAATACATGTCCTGCCCATGCATGCCCATTTTTCGCGCTAGGCCGGCCATTAAATCATCGTTCATCCTGTCTCAATGTTGTACCGTCTTCTTGTTTGTCGCTACGTAACATTTTGGCTGGAGGTGCGGTGTACGTCATCCCCATCCTCACCTTGTAGCGTCGACACTATCCATACTCCCGAACCATTGACCGAAAGCACTGGGGTAAAACCGCGCAGCTTCGCCCCAGCCCTTCCTGCCGAGACCAGACCAGCCGCAACTACCGCCGCCCAGCCCCCAGCCCGGATCTGAAGACAAGGCGCACACACGAATTGACCAGAGAACAGATCAAAGCAAAGACCCGACGGACCCGAAGAACCGAAAGACACGAACACGCAACCCCCGCACCGCCCAGCCGCCCGACGCGACCTCGAGCCATCGGTCTTTGGTGGCGGATGGCTGAAGAGCCCCAGGGGAGGCGGATCACCCAAGCATCATCGCGGTCATCGTCATCGTGGTGGCAAGCACATCATTCTCTTCTATCTTTTCTTGAACATCCTCACCGTCACGTCACCATCAACTTCAACGAACCGATCGGGACGATCGCTGCCCGGGAAGTGTTGCGAAGATCGGCAGATGGCGCGAGAGGAGCCCTCGCGCGGCCATTAACTCATTATTCATCCTGTCGCCGAGTTGTGCAGTCTTCTTGTTTGTCGCTACGTAACAATATCATTGTTGCCATGTTTCCCCTTCACCAAACGGGTTGACGTCAAACAATAATAAAAAAAAAACCCTCCATAATCCGACTTCTCAATATTAACGAGGGTCGTTAGGGTATGGCTGTGTAAGCCATCCGTGGGGTTACAGCCAGGCCAGCGGCGTCCTATATGCTCCTGGCAGCTGGAAACGTTAAGGGGGGGGGGGGGGGGGTGCAAAATCTGCATTGGCTAGTGAGAGAAACGCCCCGGTAGAACCATGGTGTCAGCCAGTGAGAGAAACTGACACGTTGATACCCACGTCAGCTCATGCGAGAGCAAGTTGGAGGACGAGACCCTTGAGGAGGGGATAAAAGGAGCAAGCGCGGGGCACTTGGCACGTCTCCCCCGAACCATGCTTCGTAATAAAGGAAAAGAGCTTCCGTAGGAGAGATCCGAGAGCATTCAAACTTCTTCCGCCCCGAATATGAGGACGGTCGAGACCCGGATCTGGCCAATCCGCCCGTTACGCAGAGGAAGTGTTTCACCACCCCGCATCAGCCATGCACAATACTGCAGTGGTATGTCTAAGCCTCCGACGCAGGAGTCACTACTGGGGTGAGCGTCGACCACTACACTTGCCATCAGAACCCTGGCACTCGTTTTGGATGAGCCATATACTTGTTTTCGTGTTGTATCCTGATTCTTCTTCTAGCTTTGCAAGTGTACCCTACATTGAAAGTGTGCTCAAAATTGAGGGCGCCACAGGCGTCCTCAGAACCCAAGTATAGCTTACTGGGTTTGACGCCGGTCTATAGGAATCCTCTCCAAGTCGATAACGGCCACATCACGTAGAATTGGTGCCGAATGTGTGACTATAAAGCGGGCAGCCCCGATGCTCGCGTAGCCGGGGAGAGTCCGTGGTGCTCGTCGACTTGCGTTTGAGCTTGACCCCATGCTCGAGTAGCTGTGTATGGTATTGTCTGAAGCTAGGCGGGAAGGGCCCATGGTACACTCTTGGGTAGCTGTAAAGAGTCCGCTGGGGGGAAGGGGGGGGGGGGGGGCAGAAAATTTGCACATTGCAACTTCTCAACTTTTCTGGAGCTATAGATTGGCAGAGCAGAGATATATGCTAGAGAGAATACGGAGAGTCCGCGAGGTGGCCAGCAGGTTTGTCCATTGCTACTTAATTGTTAACTTGTATGGAACTAGACAGGCAGATCTCATCTCTGGGAGTCCGTGAGACGGTCAGAAGGCTTGTCGTTACACCTTATCGACTTATCTATAAAGCTGGATGGGCAGACCCCTTTATCGAGTAGCCGCGGATAGTATGGAACTAGGTGTGCAGAGCCCACTCTCGAGTAGCCTCCGCAGGGTGTCCAGAAAGTTTGTCCATTGCAACTTGTCAACTTGCCGGTAGCTAAAGCCGACTCTGTGCTCTAGTAGCCGCGGATTATCCGTGGAGCAGCTAGAAGGATTGTCTATTGAATCTTGACGACTTATTTAGAGCTGGGTGGCCAGATCTCATTATCGAGTAGCCGCAGTAAGTATTGTCTGGAGCTAGGCGGACAGAGCCCACTCTCGAGTAGCCGTGGAGAGTCCACGGTGTGGCCAGAAAGTTTGTCCATTGCAACTTGTCGATTTATCTAAAGCTTGATGGGCATAGCGCGAAGAGTCCGTGAGACGGCCAGAAAATTTGCCCAAACTGGCTTGGAGATAGATAGGCAGCCCCTGCACTCGAGTATAGCCGCGGAGAGTCCGTGGGGCGGCCAGAAACTTTGTATGTTGCATCTCATCGGCTTGTCTATATAGTGCTGGGTGGGCTGACCCAACTCTTCAGTAGCCGCGGAAAGTACTGTCACGTCGGGCACAGACCGCTGCTACACCTTGCGTCGAGCAAGTGAACCAGGCGTAGGCTGGAGAGAAGGAAGAGGAGGAATATGAATGCTCAGACGGAACAGCTCACTGTCCCGTCCCCTACCAGCAAGGAGGCAAAGAGGAGGCGCTGGCCCGATGCGTCAGCGTATACATGTTCCTCGCCCAGCGGGTAGGATCTAGTCAACCTACCCATTGAAGTCTGGCTGACTTAGCCCGACCACGGCCGGTCTCGAGAGAGAGCGCGCGCTCTCCCTCGAGACCGGCCGTGGCCCGACCCGACGGTGGTCTAGCTCTGCCTCCTAGCGTATAGCCCGATAGCCGGTTTTCATCCCGACAGGCCCACTAGACCCGTCTTTGTCGGGCTCATGTAACGCCATGCGCAAGTAGCCGCAGAGAGTCCGCGAGGATAACCAGAAAGTTAGTGCACTGCAAAGCGTTGTAAATACCTTGCGCATGTTTATTGCTGATAAATAGTTTGTCATTGATCTCTGTTAGGTTTCCGTAAAATTCGGAAGTCCGAAGAAAAAGAAGGCAACAGGAAAGAAGAGCCTATCATCATTGACATGAAGCATAAGGCTTCACCTGCATATTGATGTACGCACATACGAACGTTACTCGCCGCAGGATCGAAAAATTTCGGCATTAGAGACTCGTAAGGATAATAGCTTCTTTTTTTCCCCGTATACCCTTCGATTTCGAAACGCTAAATTATGCCGCATGTCTCGCAGCAATTGGATAGGGGAAAGCGCCGGGAGTAAACAGCCGTTTTGACGTCGTTGTGCACTTAACCTCTCGTCATTACCAGTCTGCATTTGCGCTTTTGTTTCTCGTCGCCAGATGGAGCCGCCCGTGCGCACGCGCGCCGCAACTATCAGACTGTATAGGGCCAAGCTAAGATAGAAACACGCGGGCGCATCACAAGGAGCGTTTTCCTTCGAAGGTGTCGGCGGTGCCGGGGATGAATTTTGTCGCAGATGTACCACACAAAATCCAGTTCCCGCCGAAACGCCGAAGGGAAAAAAAAAAAAAAAAAAAAAACGCCGACACCGCGCTGCCACCGGAGCGGGCAGCGGATAGCAAATAAAACCCGGGACTGTCGTCACGCCGTTCTGTGCATAGCCCAAGAGGTCGAGCGCGCGAATGTGGGAGAACGTTTGTCTTTTGACGGGGTTGTCACCTTAGTTTGCTGAGTTCTCGTCTTAGAGTTAGAAGTGGGAATATGGGGCAGGGATGAGAATTTAAATGAAAAATTTACTGCTGACAGCAGCAAAATTAACAAATTCTTGGAAAATTGAGAAAAGTAAAAAACAGAAAACTAACAAATTTTTACGCTTTCGACGACCGATAATAAGAGAGAGAGAGAGAGAGGGGAGGGGGGGGGGGGGGGGGGGGGG
>JAJIZL010017464.1:498797-525412 GCA_023969395.1 Amblyomma maculatum
ATATATATATATATATATATATATATATATATATATTGTACGTGTCACGCGAAGGAAATCGGTCTTTCCTTTATTTATGACCATGCCCCATTTCTGGCACTATGCAAGGACGTTAAGAGAAATTTCAAAATCAATTTGATGGTTAGAACATCTAATATCCCGGCACAGCACGCAGTCATCTGCAAACAAACGAATCTCCATGCCAGGAACAACTGTTTCAACAATATCATTAATATAAATAAGAAATAATAAAGGCCCGAGTACACTCCCTTGTGGCACTCCAGAAGTGACTGCAAGACCGTTCGATTCCTCTCCGTAAGGAAAGGCAACATAGGTTAAGCCTTACGCATTTGTTTTGTTATATATGAATAGTAATAGTTAATACATCACACGGATATTTCTGGAGATTCATCAGAAACACCAGTATTTAACAACCTAATGCACTTGGGACTCCGCAACGTGGCGCTCAACTACCAAATGAGTTTTATTAAGACGAACACCTCGTTATAAAGACGCTCATTTCTTCATGTTGTGCCAACATGAGTTGAGACTGTAGCTCACGTCACCCGTTTCGTGATCGAGAGCTGCCGGCTCCCTTGGCGGTGGCGATGAATTCGAGTCACCGTCGCTGAGATGATCAGAAGGCGTCTTTATACATTATTTACTGGGCATAGAACAATATCGACCCAGCGGCCAAAGTATACCCATACGCGACTGTTCTCGCACAGCGACGGCAAGGGAAAGTACAAAGCGTCCCCTCGGGTGTACAAACCGCTCGTGGCGGTTTCTGTCTCCAAATGGCAGCTCTCCTGCTCATATAGCCGGAAAACCCTTGCCACTTAAATTGTCCCGATTCGGATGCAGCACTTAACGGCGGCCTTAGAGGTTCAATCAGCAAGTTCGCTGATCATCCGCTTCAAATCCCACGGCGCAAACTCCAGGCTGCCTGGGATTTCGCTCACATGTCCCAATCAATTTTTATAACCTCCTTGGTCCCGCCGATGCTTCCTTCCAGTACGCCGCTGCCTTGCGGCGCAGCACGGGGGCTTGTCAAGGGACTTCAGCCGGAGAAGATTGGCGTTCGGCTCAGCTGGAATTCGGGTGGCTTGCCCGGGCGCCAGAACTTAAGGGGCTTGAAAGCACACCTTGTATGCATATGAATCGACAAAAGCTATAGCTTTTGATATATCAATAGATGCAATTTCCTTTTCTTGCAGATTCCAGGTCAAGCGCATGTATCATCGGCATTTTTGATGTGACATGCTTCCGCAAGCTCACGGGTTAATCTGTATCGGTGCTTGAATAGCACAACCATGCTACCTCATAGGAATGGCGAACATCCTCTCGTTACTTAGACTTCGCCAAAATGAGCATTATCTACAGGAACCACAGTGCTCGGCTAACCTACTGAAGGGTGGACCCGAGAAGGATCGAAAACGCTTCTTAACGTTCCATGCTGCGTAGGCGCGGCGCCTCTGCAGTACGATATCAGTAACAGGGTAACGGCACTCACGTATCTGCATGATGTTTCGATAATTATGTCGTTCGCTATACAAAAAATGATTGCATCATGTACCTATTGTAGCGGCTCCTCAATTAAAGTTCCAGTGAGGTGTATACTTTATATGATTTTGCTGAACTGCAGTACACTAAGAACTGCATCTGGAGTCAAGAACAGGCCATGCTTCGACTGCTACGGAACGGAACTGATGGCTGCATGCCTTTACCGCTAAAGCCGTGTTCAGACTACGTGCGCATCCGTCGTAAATATCGTATTTATCGCAGTGCGCATAGCGGCTGGAACTCCCGTTTACGTAGCTTGCGACCGCGCATGTTCACACTGGGCCGTTCGGTAAGATGCGTTCTTTACGACCGGCCAGGACCGGCCAATCGCCGCTCTCAACATGGCGCCGGTTAGCGAGCGGCTGATAGCGGAGGTCTGGGCTCTTCAAACTCAAAAAGAGATGTGAAAGAAAAGACTGGACACACAAATAAAATACGAAAACGAACAATGGGTATATTAACAATTAACAACTCGATTACAAATACACTTCGTTTCGCACACGCACGTTCGCACACAGTTTTCAAACGTCCACTCAGCATGCTGAAGCACCACTCACTCCGCACATTTCTTCACGCGCCCGCTCTCATTGTCGACGTACCGCGCACTCCTGCTCGGTGTCCCGTGATCGCACTCTCTCGCACCAAAACAGGCGTACGGTCCGCCTGCATCCAGCTGCTTGCAATTTTACCAGTGCCCCGGAGCGATCTTGGAGACGGGCCGGGGCGGTGACTCAAAGGCCGTACTACTGACACCAAACGGAAACGTCCGCGGAACCTCGTCCTCCCTCAGAAAATGCTGTTTTCTTTTTCTCTTTTACGGTGAGCTTCTTTCAAACTTCGACGAGTCCGCACCAACTCCGTTCTGTGGCCCGACCGCAACGTCGCCCCGCATCGGCCTTTCGCTGCCGGCCAACTGTTTCCTCACTTGTTAACGGAGTCGATGGGCTGCGAGAATGCACGGGGATGAAGCAGGCATCCCCCGCCTTCATAACCTCACTTTTCTAAACTAGAGAAAACATTTGCTTGTTGAGAGCTTGTTCGCACATGAAAAAACGGATTGATAAACCACTTACTACTTTGACTCAGCGCACTGGCAATTTGCAGCCAGGCATCGTGTTGCACTTCTCTCTGTGCGATTTCAAACTACTCGTAGTAGAGAGCCGGCCTCTGCCGAACTTTTTTATGAGGGGCTGATAATTCCACAGCGAAGATTCCGCACTGCACATGATCAAGCTGCGGACAGACACAATCACCGACACAACACATAACACCGGCGAGTCGAGACACTGCAGCAGAGTAGGAGCGTTGGATGATGTCGCCTACAAGGGTTTGCGCGCGAAATCTGGAAGGACCGGAAGCCCCGTGACCGGAAAAGGAAAACCGAAACGGCTGTGCGCATTGGTCGCGCGTAACAGACGTATCTGTGCTAGTCGTAAAAGTCGCGGGTCCTCCGACATTTACGCCCATGCTGGCTGCGTACGTTGCGCATTTTACGCTCAATACGACAGCAGTCTGAACAGACACGTTACGTTTTTTGCGCTTACGCTTACGATCCTTACGAACGATACGTGCGTTGCGCACGTAGTCTGAACGCGGCTTAAGGCGCTTGAGAGGCATGTGTTGCTTCCCAGTCACTCGTTCAAGTTCTTCAGCTGAAGATATAGATCAATATCAATCTGGATTTATTATCCGCCGCTTCATATCGTATACATATGGTGTCGAGGTCGAATGCAGCAGCAAGAAGGGTAAATTTTTGGTGCCAATGACAGGACGCAATGTAGAAAACATAATCACATACTAACAAACGTTGGACGACGTTTCCTGGGAAAGTATATTAGACGTAATATTTCGCATATTGGGGGGTGTAACTGCACAGTAATAATTAATATATGCGCAGATCTGCCTCAGAGGTTCTGTAGTATTTTGATTTTTATTTTCAAAAAGTGACCTATTGGCTTTCCTTGCATATACTTCAGTGTCGACTTACAATTACATAATCACGCACCTCCGTTGCTTTTCTATCACAATCTTAGTCAACTCGTTGCGAACGTGCGCAATAGCATAGGCTTCAGAAGCAACTTTTTGCGACGCCTCGGGAGCTTAGGCCGCTCCCATCAGCATGTACATATATATTCCAATGTTAAACATTTGCCGAGCATACAAAAAATGTTTCAGAAAACTGAACATGCAGATATGTCCACCGTGAATATGTGTATATGTGCGCTAGGATTGCAGATATATGCGTGAGAATGGTAATTAGGTACAAGAGCTTGGGCTTAGAATGAATTCTATCCACGTCAAACAAGACAGCATGACTAGTCACATTAATATCTGGTTATATATGCAGCAAGCACTGCAGGATATATCTTCCGCAAAACTTCAGCCTTGATGGATCGTTAGGCCGCAGTAACTTTGATATGGCACTATACAAAGAAAAGTGTGTTGGGCTGTGATCAGGCTTCCTTGGTCACCCAAAGCACTTTTTAAGTCTCCTTCTCGATGGAAAGAAATTAGAACATAACGATAAAGCGACTCCTTTGGAACTGGGCTCACAGTAGACCCCCCCCCCCCTTTTCCGAGGAGCACGTATGCTCCTGAATTCTCGTCTAAACTATTACACGTCATAAAATATACCACTTATTAGTTATGCACTAGATGTTCCAGCTCAGAAATTTTGCCTGCACCTCAGTTTCGATATGTGTCCGCTCTGCTGTAAAACATCTTTTTTTATGTTCGAATAACATGGTCGTGTCATCATATTGTAATTGAGGAGCAATGGAATTTACGTTTCGACAAAAATTGAGAATTTCAATTAACCAATGAAGTTCACCTCGGTCACGTAAGATATGTTGATTAATTCAGGTTCACGAAGTACATTTCGCGTTGGGGACGAAATCAATCAATTACTTTCATACATGGGCGTCAGGAAGCCTTGATTATTTCGTTCATTAATTAAAACTTGCAATACGTCAGGCTTTCTGTTCTCGTTGCTCCTATATACGCGCGTTCAAAATGGTGCCGCCGGCTGTATCTTCGCAGCTTTTAATGGCATTGACCTGCTCACCGCTGTCCCCTTAGGCCACAAATCGGGCACACGACTCTGCCGTATACGAGTACGTGTCGTTTATAAAGCTGTTGCAAGCTCATCGTTAATGAGACTTACATCACTGTTGTGCTCGCTGGCGAAACCTCGTTTCAAGAGTGAAGTATCGGCTGTCTTCCAAGAGAGATAAGAATGAAAAGATAAGAAAAATAGGGAGGAATGGAGTGTTGGAAAGGCAGCCGCAGGCTAAGACGCGGAAATGGAGGCGGTCTTGGCGCCATTGGCCTCCCGGTCAGCGCAGCGGGGAGTGGCGGCGGTGGCAGCAGTTTTCTTCTGCCTGGATTTTCGCGATCTCAAAGAAAACAGCTGCGCGATCTTGCAGAATTTTCGAAGCTATTTCGTAGTGATGTAACGTGTCGAAGTTGAGTGCGACACGGGGAAAGAATTAGCAGCAAAATGATTGAGTATATAGTCTTGGCTTCAAGCGGATGAAAGACGCATTCGACCTTATCCAATGCGTCTGTGCTATCGGTATGAAGCGGATATAAGTTTGTTTACATTTCGCTAGCTTGCAAGTGCCGTGCTATGATTGGTGTTCTCAAAGGCTCATGCTCTGAAGGTTGTGTTTTAGGTGCTAAATAGAGTGGCTATGAGTTAAGTATGTATACGTTGAACTCAATTAACTACCATTCAGTCGGAGGAAGTCCATAGCAGGGGGTTCTGCATGCTGAAGATTAAACGTTTTGTTACAGAGACGTCTGTGTGCATGTCTTCTTGGAACAGTTTGGTGAAAATGACGAAGATCAAGAACTACAGCTCTGTGTGAATAATTTATCGTTCATTGCCTTCTTATTTTATTTTTTCATCTCTGTGATATCAGCCATGTTGACTACCCCCAAGTTGCACCTGAGTGGTCACAGCTTTATTATTCGAATATTGTAAGTGCAAAGGTGTGCTAGCTACGAGTTTATATACGCACATTGTTGACCTTATCGGCATGAGAGCTTCATTGAATAAATACCTATCTTGGCCTCAGCTCCTGGCTTATGCTGGGTCGATTTCAGCGCTAGTGTTATTATTTTTTTTTTTTTTTGTGTGGCTCTAAAATATTTTACACTCAAACTCACACAGTGTTCCAGACAACAAAGCCAGTATGATTATAACACTGCCGGTCACGTAATGTGTGCTCACGTGTAGCACGCACGAGTGCAAGCATAGCACTTCAGAGATTCTATCTAAAAACAAAACACGAGGGGTTCCTCCTCGCTCTTCCTTTTCGCTTTCTCTGTCCGGCTCTCTAAGTGCCGCGAATTTTTTTTCAACGCCAGCTGAATTGTTCCCATCCCCAGGACGCATCCGGCATGTTGTTGCTTACCCGCATTTATTCACTGCTTCTATACCTTTAGAACATAGCCGTGAAAAAAGCAAAATATGAATAGTAGACGTGGAATGCGGGCATCGCACATTTACCTTGATCATCACCACGGAGTTCATAGACGCACGCGCGGCCGCGCGCGCGACTGCGGCGCACGAGATCACGAGCACATGTGAGGGGTATGTATAATGCTCATACACGCTCGCGCAACCAGTCTTTCGGCCTGACGCCGGCGTATGAATAAATGCGCAAAACCCCAAGGAAGGAAGAGAAAGGGAGGGAGAGAAAGGAAGGGTGGCTGTGCTCGAGTGGAAGGCGTTTGTGTTGTGGAGTGTGAGGAAGGGGGATGACTTCCTACCCCTGAGGAGAAGGAGGAAGATGAGAGCCGGCGCAAGAACGCGCCCTTGTGGCGTAATTGCAGTGCCGCCGCAGGAGAGATCCCTCTTTGTCTTAGGTATCCCCCCTGCCCCTTCTTCTCCGAGGCCCTCTTTTGGCCAGAGGGGGGTCCTGTTCGGATCCAGGGGCGGCGGCTGTGCCAGCAGCAGCTATAGTGCGGGCTGCCCGCGAAGCTCCATGGTGGAGGCCGCCAACACCACTCGGCCCGTGTGCTGTGGGCGTGGTCTGCGAGGACCATGGCCTTGGCAGGTTTCGGCCGAGAAGCAGTGGTGGCGGCGTCTGCCGGTTCATTTAAATTGTTTCCCTCCGAGAGGTTGTTGATCCACCCCGTGGGGGCTATCTCTCTGGAAAAACGCAAAGCTGGCACCCGCCGATCTACCCGTAGCTGTCTTCCACGTTGCAGCCAGGACCCGGAAAAAGCAACGACCACTAAGAAAAAAATTAAGAGCCAAAAGCCACAAGCAGCCTGGTGGCTCGAGGCTGCCCTCTTCTGAGCCCCAGGGCGCCGCGGACCCAAAGAAGCATGCTCGGTCTGAAAAGGAGGAGGAAATAACTTTAATGGAACGTAATATTAAGGCTGTTCTGTCTGACGAGGTATATAGAAACCACCAAAAAAAAAAAAAAAAAAAAAAAAAAAGAAAAATAAAAATAAATAAATAAAGCAAGATAGCCTTTGGTGATTCCCACGGGTGGAAGCGACCAATGAAATCGCGAAGGGATTTTGTGTGAACAGAAAGAACTTACTTTTCCTGTTTTTTGAGCAATGTTGGTCTAGTCGACATGTGTTTAGACCCATCTACAGAACTGTTTATCAAACCAAGAATCTCCATTTGACCTGACCATGCGGCTCAACGTTAATAGAGCTGCATGGTTCTATAGGAACGTTGATGCGGACAGCATCGACAAACTTATGTCTGCCCCCGGACCAGTCGCCGGATATGGGAAGTATAGGAAACCGCGATGGAAATCAAAGGAACCACATACAGGTGTCGTTGTATGGTTTTGTCACCTTGTACATCAACGTCGGCAACGTATACTTTCTGAAAATCAGCTGATCTATACTGAAATGCTGAAATGCCGTGGAGTATCTTTATAGGGTTTCTTCACGTAGCCTTTTTACCCTAGCAAAATGAGCACGGCAACGCTATGTCTACAGAATCACGTGTCTGAGTTCTTCGCTTTGCACGTTCGGAGCCCCTCAGGCTGTGCGTATACATGTCCCAAAACACGTTTGCGTTCCTTTCGTCGTAGCTATAGCCTGCATGTCCTCAAAAAGACGTGATGTGGCGACCGCCCGCGGCTGCAATAGATATACATGGGCTCACGAAACAATATATACACGTTCGCACACGGGAGCGGCGTTGCTGCCGGCGTGACGGCTCGGCTGCCCGGATGATTTCGTGCCGTCTTTCCCGTATAGCTACCGCCTCGAATGCTTCCCAGCAGCACAGGGCCGGGCCGAACGAGGAGCCCTGCTCGCAGAGGGCGCCCGAGGCTGCACGATGCTCGCTCATGGTTCCGTCGAGTGTCTCCCCAGCGTCGCTTTGCATAATGTATGAAATAATGGCTGCAAACCGGCTGCCGGCTTCTGCAGGTGTAATTATTCGCTGACGAGTGCGCCGTAGGTGTGCACAGGGGTTCGATTAATTACGCGATTGTGGCGACAACGCCGCCGCCGACCCAGGAGCGTGTGCACGCGGGTTGATGATTAGGTTAAGTCTTCGCTGGGGCGCATAGCGTTCGTTGCCCTTCCTCGGCGCACAGCCTCAGAGCTGCCGTATGCATGGAAGGAGGCCTCGCGAGCAGATTTCCATGGCTAACGAGAGGCTCGGTATTTATGAGGGACGTGAACTCCTTCTTCATGGTCGAGTGCTTCCCCGCTTTCGCGCGTTAATAACTATAACCGTGTGCCCAAAAATTAGTGAGCGCATTGGAGTAAAGCGCGCCAAAATGAATTGCAAGGTCAAGAGGAGGAAACGTCAGCAATTGACCGCCCTCTCTCCTTAGCTGTTTTCTTCGTTGGGTGGTGCCGGGAAAGCCCTTAATAGTTTTTTTACCGGCTCCAATTTTAAGACTAATCCATTAGGTTTGTTAATAATACAGGAGCTGTTCCTAAAGCCTCACTGGTCAAGTTTAAGTTCTATGCGTCGATAAGGTGCCTTGATATGTGTTTTTAAGTCCCGCCCTATACGCTGCTGTGAACTTGCGGCTTTGGATGCCAACCGCGATGGGCAGGAGAGAGAAAGAGAGAGAGAGAGAGAGAGAGAGAGAGAGAGGGTAAATGAGGTAATATTTATATTTATTTATATTTATTGGCCTTGCTAATATTCTATAGTCCATTTTAAAGAATAACGGCTGGTAAAACTTGACCCTGTCTTCCTCTGAGGCGTCTTCTGTGGTCTGCTGCGTAGTTCAATGACGCTTTAAATGCGCATTTCAATTTTCCGGTATTCACGAGGCACGTTATAAATGGAGATTTTCCGAAGACAATAAATGAGATATTCTTGCTGGTCATATACACGCCGCGTAAACCATGGAGCTCAAATCAGGTATGTTATACCAAAATCAAAGCAATAACTGTATATTCTGGAATGCAGCAAGTTCTTTTTTTTTTTTTCCTCGTAAATAAGTCGGAAGACGCGTCCAAGTTATGAGCGTTCATTTCTGCTTGGTCGCCTTCAATGCTTTACGCTGGATTTCTTTTTACTTTTACACCTGTACAATTCGCTGTACAGTTGAATCCCGCTATAACGAAATTCACGGTGCACGAAAAAAAATTCGTTCTCGCGGAACTTCGTTATCGCAAAAATTTGACGTGAAACGCAGAAAGAATTGCCCAAGCAGCAGCAAAGGCGTTTAATGCCAAAAATCTGTAAGCTTGGTTTGCTTACGCTTCACGGCGAGCAACGCCGTCACGCGATTTTCGCACTCGGTCAGCAAACCCATTGCAACATCGTCGTCTCGGACAGCAACGAAATTCCTGATGACATCAAAAGCGTCCATCACCTGTACGGCGGTTGCCGCAGCCGGCGCTTCCTGTACGTCGTCGTCTTCTTCATCGGAAGAGTCCTTATCATTCCGGGCAGCTTTTATGATCTGCTCATCACTCACATCTTCGTGAACAACAACACAAGCGTCAGCGCCGATGTATTCGTCGAGCTCGAGATTAGGCGGCACGGTTCCTATTTCTCCCAGCGTTTTCCAGGCGGCCGCGATCCCCGGAGCCGGTGACGCCTCTTCGTCGTCGTCTGTAACGCCTGGTGTTAGGCCAGCAGAGTGTACGGGTCGACCTTCGGCAAATCCGGCGTGCCTGAAACAGTTCACAATTACTGAGCGCCCCAGTGTGCTCCAGGCAGCAGACATAATCTGCAGTGCCACGTACAAGTCCACCTTCGTGTCTCGGCCGGTTTCAGTGTTAAAAAGCAGCCGCTGAATGAACCTCCCGCGGTAAGCGCGCTTCAGGCTAAGAATCACGCCCTGATCGAGAGGCTGTAAGACAGACGTGCAATTGGGAGGGAAAAACCTCAGCTCCGTGTTAGTGAGCTTGACTTCGTCGGAGTGATGCGCCGAACAATTGTCCAAAAGCAAGCAAACTTTACGGCCCTGCCGCTTCATGTCGCGGTCGAATGCCATCATCCACTCGGTGAAAATAGCGCGGGTCATCCATGACTTGTTGTTCGCCTTGTACTGCACAGGTAGGCACGAGTTCCCTTAAAACAGCGCGGCTTGGCACTTTTGCCTATGACTAACGGCGGACGCTTGTCCGAGCCATCCATGTTTGTGCAAAGCAGCACTGTGATGCGTTTTTTGCTGTGTTTGCCGCCGTGACAGCGCTGCCCCTTGAAGTCGAGCGTCCTAGCCGGCAACATCTCGTAGAATAGCCCGGTCTCGTCGGCGTTGTAAATGTCTGCAGGCGCGAAGTTGCTTAAAATTCCGGCCATGTTACTCGCCTTCCAAGCAGCTGCTCCGTCCACGTCTGCTGACATTGACTCGCCGCACAACACTTTTCCAACGATGTTATGGCGGGCCTTGAAACAGTTTAGCCAGCCAATGCTGGCTTTAAAATCATCAATGCCAAGTAGGCATGCATAGTTCAAGGCTTTCTGCTGGACGATGCTTCCGGACAGGGGGACGTTGCTGGCTCGTGCTTCCACAAACCACGCATGCACTGCTTTGTCCAACTCTTCATGGAGGGGCCGCGTCACCTTTTTGTGCTTCGAGGATGTGCCTGAAGCAAGTGCCATTCTCACGCTGTCCTTATTGCCTAGAATCGTTGACAGCGAACTTGCAGGAATTCCGAAGTCTTCAGCAATTGCCGCTTTCTTCCTTCCGCTTTCTGCTTGGGCGATTATTTGAGCTTTTTGCTCAAGGGAAAGAGTTTTGCGTTTTTTCACTTGCGTTGCCATCGTGTCCTGCGGGTGAAAACTCGTCGTTGTCGAAGAGAAAGGCAGCGAGTGATCAACGCGACCACGACACAAAGCCAAAATGGCGGAACTGCAATCACGTGATTTCATGCTTAATGTGGCTTTGGATTTGACTTAGACTTCTCGCCAATAAAACTAGTTTCGGTTTCGAGTTTGAACGCGAAAATTTCGTTGAAGCGGAAACGCTCTGCAAAAATGGTTCGTTGTGCAGATAAATTTAGGCCATTAATTCTTATAGGATACTCGCGGGGAATAAAAAATTATTCGTTGTCGCGGAAATTTCGTTGTGGCGGTATTCGTTGTGGCGGGATTCAACTGTATTATTTTAAGTGACCTGACGCAGTCTATCTTATATTATCTCAACGCATGCAAAGCGATTGTGATAATAATCTTCTTTTCTCACTCAAGTAGCCTCCGTAATCGTGCTGAATTTGATTGAGACTGCTTCACCACATGTAGGAGTGCATGTACACACACACTGAATGTTTTTTCCGTATGGCTGTATAGTCTTTTCTTTTTTTTTTTTCTTTTAACGATGCCTGTCGAGTATGAGGATACTCTGAGTATCTGTTATAGCGCGATAATGCTCCAACAACTGCTTTCATATTGGCATACGTCTACTCTAAGGATAGGGAATAGCGTCTGTGTGCGGAGATTGTGTTCGTAATTACAGCGCTTACGGAAAACTGTTGTTCCGCCGTCGTTGCCAAAACAAACAAACAACAAACAAACAAAATTCCATGCTCTGTTTTGCATGAACTTCACTGGACAAAAGACGATGCGAGCATATCGTCCAGAAAACTATAAACGCAGCGTTATTAATGCAGTTTAAAACACACCGAGAACTTCGTCCATTTATTGCTCTCAGTAAAGGCTGCTTCTCTCTCTATATATAATTCTGGAGAATTTCAAATGCACGAAGTCGACATCAAAAAGGCCTCGTTTCCGTTATTTGAAGTAAAGGCTACTTCTCTATTATCCTTCTGGGGAATTTCAAATTTACGAAAAGGCCTCGTTTCCGCCATTTGCAGTGAATAGCCGTGAAGCGTAGCCTCTGATCGCGTAAAAAACAGTGACGACTCAGGCAGTTTACTTTCAGAAACGCCCGATTGTGGCGACATCATTACTTCGCGATTTTTTTTTTTCCTTTCCTGGCTTGTAAAAATTGTTTCCGTCTTCGATGAGATGTAGTGCGGTACACAATGTAGGCCAACATGAATTTGTCCTCAGTGGGTCTGTTCCAAACATTTGAGATGAACGTGAGACATGTCAAGCTGTACAGTCGTGAGCAATAAAAGGAAGGACGAAGTTTCTGCATTAGTTTGTTGATTACTCCATAATTTTGTGTGAAAAGCGAAGTTTTTTATGCTTCCTAACTAGTTATCCTATCTCATTAACACTTCTTTTTGGGCGAGTTGGTTTATTTTTGGAAAACTTTGAAAGAGCGCAAACACACACGACCACTAAGGACAAGAGACTTGTGCTTGTGTCTCGTCTCTTGTCCTTAGTGGTCGTCTGTGTTTGTGCTCTTTCAAAGTTATCCTATATTGGAAATCTACTTCCTCACTGTCAAATTTTAGCAAGCAATAACCAGAAAATTCGTAGTCTTGTGCACCAAGTTTGTAGTTGCCTATTATATAGAATAAAAAGCTTTACCTCGCAGTTTCGATTAAGTTTTGTCTGACCATCGATAACTATAATCTTGAACTAGTTATCTGTGCAATAATTTGGCTCAGGTCTTCACTTGATGTGTCCAATGTTGACGGTATATAGCGCGTTGCATGTGACGGTGTTACCGGTGCTGCGTTACGTTTTTCGCTAAGGTACTCGTTAAAATTTCCTAACTGCAACGGGTAACGTACTGCGAAGTGACACACGTTAGCAGAATGGCAGACTGTTTTGAAGAAGGAAAGGAAAAGGAAGAGTTAAATACATGGAGCGAATATGTAGCTTCCGTCGTGGAAACCACGAAGGATGAATATAATTTTGGATAAAGTTACTACCGATGTTCCGACTGGTGTTTCGTTTTCCCTCTGACGGCGGTCCTCGTATATCTGCGTAAGGCCCATCACTTGAGCACAGATAAAAGAGCTCTCCAAATATAGAATAATCTCCCCCTCCCTTCGTCGTTCTGCTGTTGTCACAGTGACTGGCTGGACTGCTTTGTGCAGAGAGTGCTAAAGTGTCAGAGTCACTGCTTACTTTACCGCGACGTATATGTCGCCCCGTATAGAAACTCCTTTTTAGCATTTGATGACTTGCTTCGTTATATCTTTAGCGCACAAAAACAAACGGGCAGCTCACTATAACTCATGACCGTTTTTAACTATGTGTGTAAAGGTCCATGCTTTTGGTGTACCACTACGAGGACGACACAATCACTGCGTTTAAACGAAATGGTCACAATCCTTTCAGCGGACTCATCTGATTCATTTTGCGCGCTTTTATTCCTTCTATAGCGTCAGCAAAATAACGCACTAAACACTCATGTAATATGTATTAAACAGCGTTCAAGCACGGAGACCTTGTGACCGGTGAGAAACGGGTGGCATAAAACTGTGCTCCGGAAATCACATGCCGTGGAGCGCTACCGGCATGACCCATTAACTTTCTTTATGCGCCTGGAGACCGTTGATGATTGGTGAAAAGGGAAACAAAATGGCGCACATTAGGTGCAAGCATAGGTAAGGTTTTTAGACGCGTAACTCTACGCTGGCATCAGCTAACCACCGAAACGTGCTTTGGCTCGGACTCATTATTGCATTCTATATACCTGTATTAAGCGCCTAAGGGCGTTGGCATTTCGCACATTGGCGGTACGCGAATAGAACGTGACGCGGTAATTCTGCGTTTCCTGTACTTTTCTACTCGCCACGGGCTGCTGGCTGCCGTGAGTGGCTCTGTGCGCGTCGTTTTGTCCAGCACTTGCAATGTGGCACAGGCCAAGAGGAGTTTATGCGCCATCTGCTGGTGTATCTCTGAGGCCCCAGCCCTTAATCACAACTGCGTGACGAGACGCGCCGGTGTAGTATACATTGCAGAGCCGACGCGTAGAATGCGCTACTGGGAGTCAGCAGCCACCTCTCGGAGCGCGCGTCTCTCGAGTCGGACGAGTCGAGGGGTGCGCCTTAGCCGAAGGAGATTCCGGAGGGCAGGGCGCTGACAGCGGAGCCGTTCGTCCTGCCCTCCTCCGAATCTATCAGAGGAGCGTCGGAAGAAGAAAGACGCCGCCGCTCCTGGATCGGCGTCACAGACGCCAGTCTCACCCAAAGGCATCCTCGGTAGTCTTCTTTCTCTTATCATTGTACCTTTCGTTTCATCCCTGCAAGAACCCAGCGCCCGGCGATTGGCTGGCGCCGCGTCACGTGGGGCACCCTGCTTCCGCGGGCGCGTTCCTCCTGCAAGCCGCCCTCCCCGCATCGCGCGCGCCTTCCGAGGGGAAAAAGGCTCCGCCAATGCTGGGCTCTTCTCCCATCGCCTCCGCTGCCACCGCCGAATTCGATTATTAGAGCGGCGCTGCTGCCGCTTGCGCGGCCCGACGACGAAGCGGTGCGCGAGCGCCCTGTGCGATAGAACGAGCGCACCAGAGAACGAGTGAAGGAGGCTGCCCGGCGTGGAAAGAGGTGCCCAGTTCTTTCTCGAGCCGTCGACTGGCAGCAACAGCAGCAGCAGTCGCAGAGGCGGCATGGCCTGGCGCGGCGCGGCGTTCCTGCTGAGCGTCGGCGGCCGCACACCACCAGCGACTGGCGGCAGCGCCGGCGTGGCGCCGGGAACGTCGTCGACGTCGAAAGCGCACGCGACCGCCGCTACAGCTTCACCTCCGCTTCACGCCATTCGCGAGGCGCGCCGTAATCGGCCCCTTGGATTACAATGTCCTGACGACGCCAACGCAGCGCACACCGTCGGCCTCCTGTGCCCTGTCACCGTCTTCGTCACGGTAGGTGGGCCTATCACCCCCCCCCCCCCCCTCCCTTTCCTCAACACCTCTGGCTTCTTTCATGCTCTCGCGCTCCCCTTGATCGTGAATAGTGCGCTAAGCGAGCTCGCACGCGCTCAGTTCCGGCTGGTGACCGATTCGGTTCCGCTTTCGATGTCTTTATAATGTACGAAATTTGTCGAGCAGCGTGTTTGTAAACAAAGTCTCGCTTTAATCAAAGAGTGTTGCCAAAGCTGGCATACTCATGCCGAGCCATTTATCAAGGTAACCGTCGATAGTTTGTATTCTGTATATTTTAGGACTTACTTCAACGAAACTGTATATTTGTGCCTGGAGTAAGCTCACGGGTTGCGCGGTATCGCCTTTAAACCTCCGCAGCCACCAAAATGGCTCTAAAAGGCTTTGCGGCAAGGCATTTTTATTAGTTATTTTTAATTGATACAATTTATTACTGCTCACAACTAAGACGTCCACGGGGCGTTTCTGCTATAAATTTACTAACTTCTCCAGATAGAATGAAACCTTTGCTTCCGGGTTTCTTTTTATCTTTGCTTTTACTTCCACTATGGCTTTTTGCACTCTTCCTATATTTGGCTACATGTGTATACCGGCGAGGTCCCTGAATGGCGTTTGATGTATATCCCCGCGGTCAGGACAGTCAAGAACTGTCCCTCTTTACATGGCTTCGATCCGCTTGCCGTTAGAAATCCGGTCATCCTATTTTTCCGATGTAAATTAGAACTACGTCATCTGAGACCCACACCATTTCTTTTTCTTTTTTAAGGATGTCACTTAACTTGGAAGCCTTAAAAGTAAGCATATCTTGATAAAACATTTTAAGCACCGATGACTATGTTGCACCCTGGTCGCCGCGGTACTGCGAGAAACAAAACAAAAAGTTGGAAAAGAAGTATTCTCAGTGACATACCTATGAAAAAAAAAAATGTATTTGTCGAGATAAAATAAACGAGTCCGCAAGCTGCAAGGATATTCTAAACTATGCTCTTCTGAACTGCAGATTCAGCGCACTCAAAGCACGACCCGACGTCAGTTGCTTTCCCTTTCTTAATTACACGGTAATAAATATCTGAGTGTCGCTGTGGGGGGCCGCCACTTTTCCCACCTGCTCGACTCGCCGCGGTGCCAGGTGTAAATTACTAGCCACCGCCCTGTACAACGTACTCCTGACATGATCACAACCGTACGAAGCGATTACTATCGGAGAACCTAGACGCACGCACGCTCTGGACACATACCCAATGCCGCTCTATAGTATACAGGCGAAAAAAAAAAAAAAGAGTAAAAATTATGTAGTGCCATATACCCCCACGAAGGGCAAGAAGATGCATACTAAATAATAACGAAAGCCTTCGGGTAGCGCTACGCCTCAAGGTCGTGCTAGAGAACTCTATAGTAGTTTGATTCAAGGACTTTTATCAGTTGAATACGAAATGGTCAAAACAGAAACTATAGCTGCCTTACTAAGATGTATATAGATATATAGCCCTGCGTGCTTGACACGGTAATCATAGAAAGTAACTCACTTCGTTCTGTATATTCAGTGGTCAGAAATTCGCGACCTGTTTTCTTAAAGCTCATTGGCCAAGTCTATCACGTTCATTGCAGTACCTTATTGATTTTTTTTTTTTTCATGACAACATTAGTGACCTGTCCGCCTAAAACTATATACTTGAACTTGCGATATTCGCCGCAGCAATTATTTTGTTTAAAGGGACAGGTATTGGTTGTCTATACGGTAAAGGGAATACTTCTGCCAAATAAGGAGCTTTCACCATTATCTGGATCGAATGAAAAAAGAAAAGTGCAGGTGCCGCCCTCCCCTATCGTTTCCTCAAAGGGCCAGGATCGCGGAAGCTGTGCGACTCCAGCCTTGTACTTAAAAGTCGACATCCATTTTCGATGTGGAGTCCAGTGACTAAAAAAAAAATTGTTTTGATGCAATTTTCTCAGCCATAAATGTTTTTTTTTTTTTTTCTAATGCCGGACTAATGTTACCATAACCAGAATAAGAAAAATCCACTCTTGCTGAGAACTATAATTTGATTGAGTTGACCTTAGCGTCTCTTTATGCATGTACTCAGTATTAAGAAGTTCCTTACTTGTCCGCTTGGAAATTTATTTTCGTGCTCAATTTAGAGTAACTTGTTTTGAGTGCATTGAGTGGTCCACACGTTTAACAGTTCGAAAGGGCCAGCTTGTCGTGCACAGTACAGCAAATCATCTCTTACACAGTGCGTGCAGTGGTCGCAAATCTGCAATGTGCGACAATCATACAGGGAAAGAGAAAAATTCAAAGTAAGGGAGTGGTAGGAGCGAACTATAGATGTAAATCGTATCCGCGAAACCTTGCAAGTATTGGCTAGTTTGCCAATTTGTTTTTTCGATTTTCATTTAAGCATAAAAATTCATTGTATAAATGCTTAATATTTATAATATATAAGGCACATCACTGGAAAGGGGATAAAGTGAGCATGAAAAAAAAATTTATGCACTCGTGAACTTGGTGAAAAGCAACAGATTTATGGTTAGCTCAGTGTGTAAACTCAATCTTTAATTAACGTTCTGTTGAGAACCCCACTGCGGTGATTAAAGTTGCGCTCACAGTTCAGCTCTTAGTTTCCTTCGATCTACTGAAGTGAATGTTTCACAATGTGCTCGATATGTTCGTTCGAATAAATTATCTTTGTAAATAATTTTCGTAAAATGCAAGGCAGGCTGGCAGGCCACCTACAAAATCATGAAGCCGACAAAGCTCGGTGAACGTCAGGTGCCTCTCTATGGGACGCGCATATCCTTCTTCCCATCGCACAAGCACGCATGAACTTGGGGCTGTTGGGTCACTCTGTGCGACCCTCACAAACGGCAAACCATGGTTACTAGACTATAGGTTCTCTACTACAGTATGGTGGTGGTGGTAAAACATTTACTGAGGAAACCAGATTGCAAAGATTTTGATTGTTCCTGATCCCGGTTGGTGTCTGTCAGGCTATATACTTGCTCTCGATGGTATATATGAGGCCTTGACTCTTCGAAAAGTTACACAAGCAGACGCTTGCAGTACCATTATTTAACGGTCAACCGGAAGGGATTGGAGCAATACCAAATGCTGAACTTCAGTATGACTGCAGATCTCAATCTATCACCATTAATAATACGCCAACATTAGGCGTACCGTGCGATGTGAGTGCACGTTGGCAGTGTGTGCCCTCCCTGAAATGAAAATTGGTTGGTTTTGAGTGGGTTTCCGCCGTGGTGCAGTGGTTATAATGCCCGACTACTGTGCCGGATCGTACTCGGGTTCGATCACGACCGCCAGCGGCTTCGTTTGGATGGAGACGAAATGGAGTGGCGTTCGTGTGCTGTGCGACAGTGCATGTTGTAGATCCCAGGGTTGTCGAAATTACTCCATACCTCTCCATTACGGCTCCTCTTTCTCTCTTTCCACTTTCTCTCTCACATTCCTCCCTTCCCTTACGGTGTGGTTCAGGCGTCCACAGAAACAAGTGAGACAGATACTGCGCCTTTCCCTTCCTATGAACCAATAATTATTACATTGGTTTTGAGGAAGGGGAATGCATTACCATTGCCTGTATCACTTCTCGGCGTACACGTCTTAATATTTAAGGCATCAATTGGGTGTATAGTATATGTTGTCGGTTCGAATCCCTATCGCGAACGAACTTTCAACATTTTCAGCGCGTGGATGCTAAATGGGAAGAGAAATACTATGACACCACGCACCCTGAAGGCTGCGCAAAGAAAGGTTCCGTTTCTATTGTGGTACGGAATTATAGTTGAATTGTTTGATAGGAAATGAAAGGCGGAGTATTCGTCACACTTCCCGTCATACATACGAACCTCCTCGAAAGGGAAGTAACGAAGGTGGGTAATTTCGACCACGTGGAGACCTTTGACGTGTGCTGACATCGCACAGCGCTAGCAAATCGCAGCCGCCGCGCGGTCGGGTTTCAACACGGGTATTCCTATTTGGCCTGCGAGTGGCATGACCACTTAGCCACCGCGGACGCCATGTTGTCACTTACTGCCTGCACTTCATGCTAACGCAACTCATCACACAAACAGTGCTTTGGCCTTAATGACGTGAGCTTAATATATCATTAAATCGCGCTTGTGCTCTGTATACAGTGTGGATTGAAATTTTGGTGAGTAGCGTCATCCGAGGATTTGCCGCGCTGTCGAAGACACACAGTTCCCTTAATTTCCCCCGAGTTACATCCAAACATGCTTTGTAACCGGTCACGAGTGATAGGTTGAAAACTACAGCGTTAACTGGCCAGGTACCGAACCTTTGGCTCTCTGCATGCACAAAGCGAGTCATGACCCAACCAGCGCCACGTGCCCCCGAGTTATACTCGAAGTATGAGCAGCGCGCGATATCTCGGGACACACGCAGACGCACACAAAATAAAATTAGATGAGTTCAACGCCGCTGAACCGAATATTGAGCGAAAGCAATAGCTGCGGTGACCGAGCATTCTTCTAATTTTTCTTCTTCTTCTTCTTCCCCAGCCCACACATAAAGCCCCTCTATAATCAAGCCGTATGAACGTGCACCTTATTGGGCTCTAGGAGTAACGTGAATGCCAGGGTCCTGGCAGGCTGATTCTGACATAACCGTCCCATGTGAAACGAGAGACCTAAGTTGACAGCTCCTGCCAGCTTGGGGTCGTCTACGGGGGTCGTCTAAAGGTCAAAGGTCAATGGTGGTCACCGCCGGGCCACGCTGACGGCTCAAACTGCGATCAGTATTGCTTTCGCAATAAAAAGAACGGCATTTAAATGGTTTTATTAGAACCGGCAAATGAAATTGTGATGAGCATGCAACGGATGTTGTCAATGTATGATTTTCCCTCGGTACATTGTACTTTCAAGCTTAATTTATTAGACCTGACTTCTCGATACGTTCTTCTTAGTTTCTTTACTATTGCCACTAACAGCCTGCAAGTTATCCCAGTATTCAGTGGAACTGCAAAATGTTGCAGTAAATACTGCTAATTAAGAACTACAGGCTGTATACTGTGAAGCCGAGCTTTATTTAAATCTCTGCTCCATGTAGCGAACAACTAGCCGTCAACGTGAGTAGACTCTTAGGTGACAAGCGCGACTAATATTTAGTGACTATAGGTTGAATGTGTAGATTTAACCACCACACAGTAGTACTGAGGGGCGGAATTGCTTAGATATTTTTATTGCGAAAGCAATGCTACTCTAGGTTTCGAGCCTTCAGCGTATACGCTGCCGGTAGCCACGTCTTACCCACGTGACGCTGTGCCGTCACACCCCACGTGACACACGGGCTGGCAGGAGCTGCCAACTTGGGTCTCTCGTTTCACATGGAATGGTTATGTCAGAATTAGCCTGCTAGAACCCTGCAGCATTCACGTTACCCCTATAGGCCACTAAGACACGTTCATACGGCTTGGTTAAAGCGGGGCTTTATATGTGGGATATAGGAAGAAGAAAAAGAGAAGAAGAACGCTGGGTCACCCGCTGTTAATGCTTTCGCTCAATATCTGGTTCAGCAGCGTTGAACCCTTGTAATTTTTTTTTTTAAACGCTCATGTTGAAACCTAAAAATCGAAGGAATGACAACAACGAGCAGTTGCTATAGCCAACTAAAAAAAGGAACATGAATAAACAACATCAGCCGTAAAACGTGACGGATGTATTCTGCCTCTAAGTGGTCTAAGCAATGTTATATATGACTCAGCAGGGGCAACAGGTCATGGAAGTGGCGATCGTGTAGGTGTAAATGTGTTCAAGGGCGACACTACTCGACTCTTGCCGCTCGGTGTCCTCGATTGCTGATGCTTTGAGAAACGCGCTTTCGGCGCGGGTCTGGAGAAGCTGGCTCTTGCACAGCAGTATTCTCCACAATCTTGGCAGACCTGTAGCGGGTGACAAGTACGGAAGCATGGTGTGAGGGAAGAGCACTGACGCCTTTGAGAGAGGAACCGAGGGTGCAATATTCTCTGAACACTTTTGAAAATAGCCTATCTACGAGACGCGAGCCTCGTTAGCAGCAGTGCATGCCTCGTATCCATGGGGTGTGTCCTCTGCTTGGTGCGTGAATCCCACCGCCCTGCTGAAGAAGTGAAATCGAGCATCTGCAGAAGTTCCCTATACAGCGTGGGCTACCTCATGAACATCGAATATACGAGGACCTATAGAAAGCCGCTAACAGCAGTGTTGGTTTGGTTTGGGGTGTTTAACGTCCTGAAGCAACTCAGGCTAGTAGAGACGCTGTAGTTGAGGGCTCCGGAAATTTAGAGCACCTGCCTATTCTTTACCGTGCACTGACATCGTACAGCACACGGGCGCCTTTGCTTTTCGCCTTCATCGAAATGTAGCCGCTGCGGCCAAGATTTGATCCCGCATCCTTGAGCACAGTAGCCGAGCGCCCTAAACACTACACCATCACGGCGGGGCTCTAAAAGCAGTATTGCTGCAATATATGGCTTCTCGAGCGCGTTGCTTCAGGACATCCCGCTGAACACCCGTGCGCTATCGCTTGCATTTCGTGGCTGTCTCTTAAGTCGACTTCCAGATCGCAGGCGTTAGCGACAATGGAGTGCCCAGACTGATTTTCCGCGCACTGAACAGACCTAAATAAACGATACGAATGCAACCTGTAGAAGCTTGAGATGGAACTCCAAACTTGCCTCGTATACATATATAGTGTCAGTGCTGACGTTATTGCTCAGCTGCTCTGGTAAGTACACAGAAGCAGCAAGGCCGTATTGTGGCCGTAGCACAAGCGTGCTAATGTATTTAAATATGCAAAGTCGACGGGCGTGCTATATACAACCAGCTGCATAGCGTATGTACTAAACTTGGAGAATTAATTTCCACGGAAAGTAACTGTCTCACGGTGAAGTCAGAGAGTTGCTTTATAATGATGTGTCAGAATACCTTTGTAAGGGTGTAATAAATCATGAAGTCCTTTTCATTGGTGTCCTTTACTGGAAAGCGTTTCTGTTTTCCTTGAAACAGTCTGTATTGACATTTGATCTGTTGAAAATTGATCGATTCTATTTGCAGCCAATTTGAATTACTGCCGTCCGCTCAAGAGGCAAAAATTTGATATTCCGAGGCCTTTATTTTAAATTCCAGATGATCCGAAGAAAAAGAAAGATATGTATCTATCTTTATTGAAGAGCTGAAGGAAGAGCAATGTTTGCTTCACGACACCACTCTTTGTAGCTTTGTTCCCTACAGAAGAAAACCAGATGTATGAGACATTGCTAACAAACCTGCTTTCTATGCGGCAGTTACAATTTTCGCATTTCTTATTGCTTTTTTGTGCATGGTTAACGAATACACTGTCAATTATCACAAGTCAGTACATTTAAATACATATTGAGCGTTCAAGCCAATTATTCTAGTCGAATAGTGAATTTGAAACAAGTAGCTTGCTAGGCACAATAATGGAGAACCTAATGTCTGTATTTTCGAACAAATATCTGTCCAGCAATGGTGAATACGCGTGATAGAATATAACTGTGAACTCTAGTTACATTCCAACTCTGTATACCGAATTCGTCGTGGCAAAAGTAACTAAGTGACGTCATCACCCGTGCATCGCTTACTGCGTGCCAGGAGCGGGGGGAGTAGGGGGCCTCCTAAATCGGTGGAAATTAAAGTTTTAATAAATCAATCAATCATCGCTTAATGGAGAACTGTCGTCTAAAATGTACCAAGAAAGCTTTTGTCGCATATTGCCTCTTGCCTTTGGTGTCTTCGATGTGTACTCGGTGCTCAGATGTAGCATCCTGACGCGTCTATACAGCCCCCCCTCAGAGATGCTGCCGTCGCAAGCGACCATGGGACGACGCTACCGAATTACACAGCAGAAAGTGTCCACATGACGCATGCACTGCGTGTTATGCGCTATGCAACGCGTACACGCGTTTTTTTTTTTTTTTTTTTTTTTTTTTTTTATTCGAACGAGAATCTCTCACGCCTTCTGACCTTATAGCGTTATGGCGTCGACAGGGCTGCCGCCGCGCGCATATTCAGTGCCGCGACCATAAAGAAGATTTACGCTTCTCGATAGACGAGGAGGGGTTTATGACCCACACGGCGGCAGCTGCGCGCGCGGATCGCGCCCCTGCTTCGAAGACGCGGCACTCGTGTTTGTTTATGCGCGCTAGGAAGCGCCGAATTAACGGCCGGCCATGACCCTTTTGCGAGTCGTAACCTGCGCAGAACTGCATGCGTTGCAATGCGCCGTGCGCGAAACACGCTGCCGCCTCCTGTGCCACGTGGTTGTGCATGCATCCAAGCGGAGACAGCGAAGTGAGATGTTCCACGTTGTCGGGAGTCTGCACGCAGCGAAGGTGCAGCACTGCTCCGTAGTGCATGGTTCCGCTCAATTGTTGCGTCCATCGGATCCGTAGGTTGATAGAGACGTTTGTCTTCGGATTCTGTATGTTGCAACACCCCCGTACATCGCTCTCTCTCTCTCTCTCTTACACATGGAGGCGAAAAGCAAGGCGCCCGTGTACTGTGCGATGCCACTGCACGTTAAAGAACCCCAGGTGGTCGAAATCGCACGGTAAACCCCCCCCTTCCTCCCCCCCTCACACACACACACACACACTAGTAATGCACTTTTTTACGGTACGAAAACAGCAGTTGTATTATTGCTTTGGTTTCCTGTACAATGTAAGCATTGTGTTTGTGAGGAAATGCAAAAGTATTGAAAAGGGATAGACTGGGAGTTTTTCTGCTCCTTCCTTTTTATTATTTTTTTTTGGTTGTTGCTGTTTTGTTTCGTCGGATTCTTTCTGATTCACTTCCAATTTTCTTCGCACTGGATTAATTGCCAGTACGCCTCGTAATTGTGCGGATGGAGAACTCGATGTGGTGGGTGCCACAGACGAAGACAATTAATGCCTGACAATGTTGCTATAATACACAGCGGCACAGGTATAAATTACCAGGTAACTTCCAGCTCACTTCTACTCGTGGTTTCCTTGTAAGGCAATACCGACTTTTTTTTCTCTCTCTCTCTTTTTTTTTATTTCCGTAATGCAAGAGATTTTACGCTCTCTTTGTCAGCAGTGTTCGATGAGTTTAGCCATGTAGCAGGGTACTGGATTTGCATTTCTACATATTATAATGACCACCAGCGAAAACCTGTAACGACTTCGTAGTTACATGCTGCACCGTTCGACATGAAGGAAATTCCAAATTTGACATTCTCCATTACGAATATATAGAATTGTGAGATTTATTCAGAAAAGTCAAGTACCATTAATTTATTCTAAGCTCTAAGGTAATTTTTCACTCTTATTGAATCACTGCGCCCACAAAAACGATCACGCGCATACAAGGAACGAAGAAACAACGCATGGATCCGCCGTCCAGCAGTTCAGATATATCGATGTGGGTTAAACATTTTGGGTTAAATGAACTGCGGAATCCAGTTGGAGGACGTGAGGTAATGTTAGTATTGTTAGTGAAGCACCGCAGTTGTGCGTTTTTATATTTTGTTCTACCGGGTTACACGCTTCTGCATGCAGACTGGGAAGTGCACCTCATCGCGAGCGGAAAGATATATGCAAGCACTGCATGTTCACTGCCATTGAACTTTAAAGGCATGCGTTCAATGTACCACACTAAATGCTTAATCTTTCTCACTTTCACGCAATCGTTGCCACTTTAGGCCAAGTAGGCTATAAACAGCATGTATAAACCGTCACGTAGCCGTGCATAGACGTCGCGAAAACGTATCCACGTCTGGAATCAAGCGTTAGTCCAACGCTGCCGCCATCACACAGCTCACGTTATCTCTCACCTCTTGCCCAACCCAGAGCGACAACAGAACGGCGTACTAAGAAATAAACGTCCACGGGGGCTTTTGTCTGCCGCCTATCTCATTTATTTGGATTACTGTTTAAGTGGCAACCGAAATTCCTTATATACAAGCACAGGTCGAAGTACTAGAGTTTTGAAGTTAATTATCTGCAAATAAATTGTTCATGCTGACAAAAACACCCCAACATACTCTCGGTGAGTGTTGACCGCACAGGACTGCCGCATTAGATCATCGAAAAATTTCTATTATATTTAGTTCCTCCAAATTAATATTGTCTGAAAAAAAAAAACAACTAAATCTGCATTAAAAAAAAATAACACCTAAAAAAGTTCTCAGATTTTTCCAAAAATCAGAACTAGAGATTCCAGCGCCTATTTATAGCATATATTATATGCCGGCAAATCCTATTGCCCAAATCGATGGCACAATGCGTATAGTGCTGTCACTTGCCAGCATACTATAGCACCGGCTAAAATTGTATAGGTATATAAACTTCACCCGAACGGCTAGCTTTTGCGGTGGGTGACATCACAACCTGCCTTCATCATCTCCGGCAGCCCCAATATTTAATTCGCTTCGAGAACAGTGCGCAGAAACGTGATATCTGCAATGCTGTAAAAATTTGGTTGTTCAATTTTTTTTCTACTACAGCCGTGTAGAAAAAAAAAATAGTCACATTCGTACAGCCTGCATTACACGTGGTACAGCACTGGACTAATACGGGCTGCCATTAACGGAAACAAAAGGTATGAGATCACCGCAGCTGACTTGTATAGGTTGACTGTTTTTTATTGTTCCTATATATGACGAGATAAAGACTCAGGAGCAGGTGTTTTCCTGATCCTCTGTAATTCTATTTTCGACGTAGAACGCGTTGCGGCGACAGGTGGCATGTACTTTGCGTCCAGTTACACTTCCGTAAGCTGCTCTGCTTTTTACTCATCTTTTTACGTTGTGCCTTCCGACATGACATTGCTAGAAACTACAGCCCAGTGCTTTACGAACTGAAATCCCTACTCTGGACGTGCTCGGCATATCACAGACATCAAATGCATGGCTTTCTCCCGGAGCAGAGAACAATGAGAAATACGCACAGGGAGATAGTTTTCACGAACTGCTCTTATATCTAAATTGTAAGTTACTACTTTTGTCCTCCGCCGCGGTGGTGCAGTGGTTAGGGCTCTCGACTGCTGCGCTGCCTCAAGTATGCAGCCGGGGTCGAATCCCGGCCCCGGTGGCCGATTTTCGATGGAGACGAAAAGCAAGGCGCCCGTGTGCTGTGCGATGTCAGTGTACGTTAAAGAACCCCATGTGGTTAAAATTTCAGGAACCCTCCACTATACGGCGTCTCTCACAGCCTTAGTCACTTCAGGATGTTAAACACCATAAACTAAACTGAAGTCAACTACTTTCAGTTTTTGTTCTATTGGAGGTGTTTCCACCCATAAGCGGAACCAAATGATTTTATTGTTAAGCGACAAGAATCACAAGATGTTGCGCTGCTCGTATCGAGTTTGGTGGGTAAACCAGTTGCATGGAACTGCCTAAAATTATTCTTGGATCTTGGCAGTATCACTTTGCATACTTATCCCACTGCCAGTTTTTTGTTTAATGATTTCAACTTTGCGTATATGGAGTAACCGTGTGTTGTCTGGTACACGGGGTGTGATTTGTAGGTTTGATTGCTGCGTTATTGGCCCTCCGTATCATATTAAAAAAAATCTAGAACTATTCCCTAAACAGCTGCAGGGATCCTTTTGTAAATATCATATCTCATCGCCGTGTTTACAGCTCGATAAGACAGAGAGGCAAGGGAATAAAACAGAGCTACTCTGATGGCAGCCTATATAATGACTGATCCCATCAGGCATTGTTAACCGCGCTCGCCTTTGATGTTAATTGTTCCACCGGTGCATTTCTTTTCCTAAATTTTAGCGAAGCATTTTTAATGATCAATCGTTGCTTTCACTCACTCACTCACTCACTCACTCACTCACTCACTCACTCACTCA
>JAJIZL010017464.1:536746-552073 GCA_023969395.1 Amblyomma maculatum
TGTATGTATGTATGTATGTATGTATGTATGTATGTATGTATGTATGTTGACAAAATGGGTTCTACTGAAGTTGAGGGAAACGCAGAGAGCTATGGAACAGAAAACGCTAGCTGTAACGTTAGGAGATAGGAAGTTTGCAGTCGGTCTGAGAAATAAATCGAGTTAATGACAATCTAGTAGAAATCAAGAAGAAATTGGCATGAGCAGGGCATGTAGAGAGGATAACTGATGGTCGAAAATGGTAACAAATTGGATATTAAGGGAAGGAAAGCGTAGCAGGGGACGGCAGAAAGTCAGGTGGGCGGATGAGGCTAAGATGTTCGCAAGGGCCAAGTGGATGCCGCTAGCACAGTACTGTGTTAATTGGAGGAACATGGGAGAGGCCTTCGTCTTGCAGTGGATATAGTCCGGCTGATGATGAGGATGTATGAGAAAAATGAAAGCAATTCAATCACGAGCAAAGCTGGAGTTTTTTAATATGAGGCAGCAGTTAGCACATTCTTGCGGTAAGCAGAAGACCACAGCATTTCAAACAGAAATGAAGGCTCATGCTACACAGCCCACAATAGCAGCTCCGGTTGTTTTTGAGCATTTTTACTTTAATGATATCACGTTCCTTAGAGTTCTCTCTTTCCGGTATAAAACAGAAACATTTTCATAATACCAAGTAAAAGTATTTAAAAGCAGCAAAACCCGAGAAACTGAAACCACCTAGTGACGCCACGGCAGACCAATTTAAGATGTCCTGGATACGGCCAAAGAAACCTATCGTGTTCGCGTTGACTAGCTAAATTGACGACTGTAAGTCACAGCTGGAGTCGCTATTTAACTGAAGTGATGAAAAGCAAGCTCAACCTTTTGTCATGCAACAAACGGAGAGTGGACATAGACGGCTGTGGATCCAATGACATCATGCACTCAAGTTTTTCCTTATAAACCTCTCAGATGGCAGCCATAAGATGACAAATTTTAAAATTAAAATTAATTTAATCTGGAACAAAGCACGGAACCACAGCAAAATTTGGTACAAATGACTAGAAAACTGATCAGAACATATTGAGAAAAGAAAGAAGGGAGGGGGGGGGGGGGGGGATACACATTGTCTTTAGCGATGTCGGCAGATTAAGTCTCTCTTTTTGTAATATGCATGTGGTAATCCTATAATCAAAATCAGAAATTCTTCTACGACGCGTGGAATGTATGTATATCCTAGTTCAAGAGCGTAGATTTTCCTTTCTTTATGGCCGGGAGGGGGAGGGGGGGGGGGGGCAGGAACGGTACCATTGTAACTGCGTGCAATATGGAATGACTTGCGATTGCGCGCACGTATACCTCTGAGTTTGCTGCCTGGTCTAGCTTCGTGACCTTGCGGCTGAACCACCTAATACCAAAGGCATGTCAAGGAAATAATCATGGCTTGCCCCTTATGCTTGTATTTTTTTTTTCGCCCATTGTAAAGTTCAGAGCAATAAAGAAAGGCAAAATCATCCCACCGTTATGAAGGCGTGAATGGTAAAATCTTATTATTAGCAGTATACGTTTCTGTGCTGTGTGGTTGTTCACAGTAAAAGAGAGATGGAAAGACCGTGCTGCCAAGCACTAACTCAGCAACGGAGGCATTACTTATCTTCGCTATCAAACGTTTCGGAAAGGCGACGTCTCCTCGACGCGGACTACAAGTTGATTAACCGACTCGGGGCTCCCTTCCCTTGCTGAATGTTATGCTCACTTGGTTGTTGTGACTTCATTATCGCAGGCAAGTACCTTGTGGCCTAAAGCCCCCTGCCGCAAGCCGTACTCTCAATACACGGCGATGAAAGGATGTTTCTTTCCTTGATAGGCACCTATAGACTGAGCACCTGCATGGTAGTGAACGTGGCCCACGGGCGCCATGACTGATAATAAAAAAGAATTGCTGATGGTTTAGCTTGATTAAAACTAGTTTGTAAGCTAAAGCTTCATTACTAATGGTTTCACGTGGTAAAGCTTTTTATTTACAAGAGAAGAAGCCGGCCAAATGGAGCAAGAAGATTCAGAATACTCGCTCTCTCTCGGAAGACACCAACAAGAAGGCGGGAAGGAAGAACAGCCAATTTGAGCCTTTGAGCAACTATAGTTGGCATCGTTACGGCGCATGCGCTGTATAGTGACTCACGTCGCTTACTCGAAATGCGCCGCTGACTAGTCTAATGTACCATTCGCTGCAAAAGAAACACCCTCAAAACATATGAGCCACGCGGCTTTTCGGGCGCCTCATATCGTATCCACTATAGAAAATGAAGCGCGATTTTCTTCACCGTTCATCCTTCTCCGTCACCACCTCACACAAGCTACAGTCTTCAGGATCGCTATTTTACGGTGGCATTCCGTGTCACGAGGTGCTCGGCTATGGTGGAAAATTGCGAAATGTGTTATAGAATGCTTTTCACGTCCGGGGTATTAAACGTTTACTAACGAGCCTGAATGGGGCGCTGAAAGGGTAGGGCGGGGCCAGGCGAAGATCTCTGCCATTTTCTCCGCGCTCTCCAATGTTATTGCTGTTAACGCTAAACTGCGAAAACGGCATACAAACCAGATTTTTGAATACGTGTTTTGTTCGTATATTATGCGCGGTACATTGGTATAGACACCCGTCATATGTGTAAACAAAGGAGGCGCTGCGATCGGCAGTGACGCGGGAAGTAAGTAAAAAGCAGTATGCCTGCACCGCGCTAATGGACGCTTCTTTTGAAACAAATTTCCATGTACGAATATGCTAAAACGTGCGCGTAGCTCGTGGTTTGAAATATTTTTTTTTTTTTTTTTTTGTGCATGAAAAATGTTCCGCCACTTTTTTAACGCCTCTGAGAGGAGTTGCACTGCATGAGGCCTATAGTTGGCAGCAACAACGCGACTGGGATAAGACAACCTGGGTTGACAGATTATATGGAGCCGATGAAGGGCGATATTTTTCCCCCATGACGAACCTTGTCATGTGCTCCCGGTTTTCCTGAAGCCACATCACTGCGGAGAACGCGGAAAATGGCTGTAAACTTAAGTCATACAGTTCCTCTGAATAAGACAAACGCAGAAAGTCCGTTTTATTTTTTTGTTTGTTTTGTTTTTCTAGAGAACTGTCAACTTGGTTTATTCTGCTTAATGACACAGACAATTGTCGTAGTTTTCGAGGTGCTTTTCCACCGGTAATACATATATGGAGGTCCGATGGACTGCTCTCATTTTGCTCTCTTGGCTTTTGGAAGGCTGCACAAGCGGATACATAGACGTTTTTCTCGATCTTCGAGCAAAAATTGAGTTGACTTTGCTGGACTAAATATCTGTAGCCGTTCTGCTTGATCAGCGGTTTTTTGATGTTGTTTAAGTGTGTTCGTCTGGTTCTGAACGACACCCAGTGAGAAAATTATGATAATCTGGTAAATCACACTGCGTGACTTCGCCAAGATATACCGATGGTTGATCGCTTTATAGCACCCCTGTTGAAAGAGCTAGGCGCTGGTTGAAGCTCGCGGGAGGAAAATTAGAGAAAAAACAAATCAATACTACGATTTGGCCTACTATATGTTTCCCATGTTCGGTATTGCTTCGGCAGTGTCCAGCTGGAAACGTCGCTGCTAATGCTAAAGGTGAGCTTGCAACAGATTCTGCGTCGTTGTTCTCTGCGCAAAGAGAGGCGTAGAGCGGGTGAATGGAGTCTAACGGCCGCCTTGCGTTCTACTTATATAGCCACACGCGCACTGCAGATATCGCGTCTAAACATCTCATGCTGAAGGCATGACAGCACCTACATAAGCTGCGAGTTTTTATTGTTGGGCTGTTTGTCACGCGCCCTAATTTGTGTAAGCATGCGAATTAAGTGGCTCAGACGAGCTACTCAATTTTAGCTCAATTTTACCTGCAGATATACAATGCTATAGTCGCGCAACCAATCGGCCGTGGCCGCTACCCATCGCTTCCTCCTCTGTCTGACCTCAAGCAATTTGTGGAAACTGGTGACGCTTCCTTCCGTGAGCCTTGCGACGCAACCAGTTGCACCACAACTTCTCCGCAGATCGGAAGATAAAAGCTGGAAGACGTGCGAGCATGGCATCCGCAATGCAGATGGTCTGGGATTTTGCGTGCATTACGAACGATTTAATGAAAACTTGGTTGAGAGACTTGGCAGGAGTATGTGCGGCTGGCGTCGCTTTAGTCCAATGCTGATGACAGCGCCGCTGCGTCTCCGTGGCAGCAATGCTTCATGTGGCGTCAGACCGCTAAGTGGTACTCGCCTACGATCTCTACATAGCAGTTGATCTTTTTTTTTCTCTAATTTGTTTTCGGTTACGTTAGCTAAGCGATGTTTACGACGTCAAAGACAAGCATAGATTCCGGAATGAACAAGCTAAGATATAGTCGCATGCTTTGTAGTTTTAATTCACCACAACGTTCCGGCCTCTCTAGCTTAAGGACCGAGATTGAAACTACAACGGTAAGGCAGTTTCTAGCTCAAAGACTCGCTAGCTCTAAGACTCACTAGCTCAATCTCACTAGCTCTAAGACCAGGATTACAGCATGTACAACAGTAAGCCAGCTCCGGGATTAAGTACAACGCTAAAGCCAGCTTCATTCGCTCAAGGACCGCGATCACAAGTGCAAAGCTAAAGCCAGCCTCAGTAGCTCAACAGCCAGGCTCGTAAGTATAACGGCAAAGCCACCCTGAGTAGCTCAAGAGGCGTAATACAATGCTAAAGCCAGCCTCACTAGCCTAAATGGACCACAAGTACAACTTAAAGCGAGCCTCTGTAGCTCAAGGGCCAAGATTACAAACACAAGGTTAACACCAGCCTCACTGGCTGAAGGCCTGGATCGCTAGCGCAACGCTAAAGCCAGTTTCTCTAGCTTAAGAACTAGGCTTCGAACAAGTACAACGCTTAAAATAAACCAGCTTCATTATATAGCTGAAGGTTCGGGATCACTAGTGCCGAAGCAACGATTACATTACTCTTCTCCATGCCTCACGTGACCTACATTGACTTTTGTTGACATATATGTACTGCATCGTTGCTGAAACCGAAACCAAAAAAGGTAAGAGAAAAAATCCACTTGTATATTGTTTAGCGGTCATAAGCGAATACCATGTGATGATCCATGTGAAGTGCTGTCTTACGCGAGACCACAAAACAGAGAGCATATGGCTGAGATTGGATGCCTATACTGCCTTAATTTAATCCTTAATTTAATGAGAGTGAATATTTGCTTGCATCGCGACAAGAGTCGTCTTTTTTTGTGTGTGAAGAAGAAGATGAGCCCTTTTGGCTGGACGCTGATGAAGAGGAAACAGCCTGTGGAATTGTGATCGCGCAGGTCATCGTGCTGGTTTGATCATCGTGCGCTTCCTTGCCGACCTCGACGCCCTCCTCGACGTATAAATTAAACCTTCTCTTACACTTGTAGATTTTTTTTTTTAAGTTGCCTAAGGTCTTCTTGTTGGATACATGCTAATGATGATTTGACACTTTGTATACCTTATGGCAGCCACCGTGTGACCCGAGAGCCTTAAATAATAATATTTATGACTAGAAACACTTTAAAGAGAATGCAGAGAACTTCAGCACGTGTGTAGGCAATTGGCTCAGTGCGGTCGTAATGAAATATGTGCCTCCCATTCGCGCAATAGCAGAAAATACCGAGTTTATTTCTACCACATGTATGTGTAACATTCCTGGGGACAGTAGTGTGTTATCAGTGAGTTGGACCACAGAGAATAGAAAACCGCATTCTACGTCTCTATAAAACAGCAATGCAGCAGCTTGACTGGTTCGGCATAAGGTGCTCCATCCCAACATTTCTTTAACGTCCCCACGATTCTCAAAATCCGCCATGCGGTGACACAGCGGCATACTTCCCAGTCCGCAGGTGAGAAAACGTCTTACATGTATATCAATAACCAAAAAGCACCGGGAGCAGCGAAGGAGAGCGAGACCGTATGCCGGACTACCGGCTCTCCTCCCTCTTGTGAGCTTTCTCTGCGCGAGCGGCGGAAAGGACCCTCGAGCCATCCGGATGGCTCAGGGAAACAAATGGTCCACGTCCGGGCACTAATGACGATGTCAAGTCGCTTGCAGAGAAGCGCGCATGCGCGCAGAGAGCTTACCATGTGGTGCGACGCGTGTACCTGTTGGCTTCTTGTACACAGGAGGGTGATGGGAGCCCCGTGGGAGGGAGGAGAGGAGAGAAGACAACCGCCGAGAGAAAGGCGCGGCGGCGGCGCTCAGGAAGCCTGATGAAGCGATGGGGCCCCCTGTTTCCAACGGGGAGGCTGAATTCTTCCGCTTTTGAGCGGTTCTGAGAAAACGCTGTTGCGTGGGTCTGACCTAACAACGCGCGCAGTTTCTCCGGCGACGATCGGCCGGGCTGCCTGAGTGCCTCCTTCCTGTACACTGGTCTCCCCCTCACTTCCTTTTTCTTTTCTTTTTTTCTGTGACCTGTTTGTCTGCGCGCGCAAAGCTGCGCTTGAGCGCCGTAATGTGTTTCTTTCGTTCGTTTGCTAACAAAAAAAAAAAAAAAAAGCGGTGGAAAAACAAACAAACAAACAAGCCCACTTTCTCATTCCTTTCGTCTTCCCGCGCTATCATCTTCAGCTGTTTTAACGCCAAGCTTCGAGTTCAAGAAGAGGATGCGTCTCCCAGCTAAAGTTGACCTCGCGACGCCACCTCACGCATTTTACTGACACAGTTAAAAAACCGAGTTTCCGGACACTTTGAACGCAGAACGGGACGGAATACGTTTGCTCGTAGCTCGCTTGAAATACGCACGAACGTAGCATCGATGCCCTATAGTTGTGTTTTTGCCATTTCTTGCTCCACAAAGGACCGGAGTATAGGCTACACACCACAAGCATCAAGTAGCGCTGTGCTCTCCTTTTGTCTTGTTCAGGTTCTGATTTCCTTGTCAGAAACTTTGCGCGTATACATAACGGGATAGTAACAGAACAAGTAAAAACGCCTTGTGTTCAAAAAGAAAATCCTTCTTGCGGTCGCTAATAAGGTGCGTGGTTCTCCGAACCTGTTTGGCATGCAATTTCAGCACGGTAATAAATCTCGCCAGCGAAGCCCTACTTTAAAGACTGGCGAACGACGCTTGCTTTAAAGCCACGAACCTTGCTTTACGGGGCTTGCTGGCTTGCAATCAGCCGGCGTCGTCAAACACAAGTGTATACGTTGTATGTATATGCATGTAGCACAAGCAGAACAAGCACGTATAGACCTTTGCTCTTTGGCCTACATGGAGTCAAACTGCACGTCGATTTGTGATAATACCCGTATCTGGGAACACGTGCCTTTCAGCTATTGCGCCTTTTATATAATTTTTTACTGGTTCGCGCATAGCAAGGCAGTTGAAAGAAGGATGTATCATCGCTTCCTTGCGTGCTAATGTGGTGTTGCTTGGGGATCTAAGCATATGTTTGTGAAATATTTAAGGTCTTTAAATCTCACCTTTGTAATGATGCAAAATTTCGCTTCGTGCTACATAGTTCCGAGCAACTGAATACTTCCCGACTTTATTTTAGCTCCATGACAATTTCTTCCGCACTAGTCATAGGGAGCAATATACCCCACGCAAGGATTAAGACCGACCCAGAGAGAGCTAATGTAAAAGGTTAATTCCCACCGTCTTCTGAGGGAGCTTTAAATTTTCAACCAAGCTGACTCTGGTACTACGACAGAAGCGGCCACTGCACAATCACCCAACGAAACGAAATGGCGACTCAGCGGTGAGTCAGTCGAGTGTGCAGCGTGTTCGCGCGGTCTCTAAGCGCACTAACTCCGCGCGAAAGGTTGCCGATTGTAGCTCTTCGGAGAGGGTGTCAGTCATGGATGGAGCGTTTCGCGGCAAACGGGTTTCGTTGGGCCCACCGCCCAATCCCGCGGCACGAGACGCGCGCTTCTTTTCTGAGCATCAACAGCATCGCGCGCTCCGGAGGGGCCTCCTGGGCGTCTTGAGCGCCCACCACAACTGCTGCGCAAAAGCGAGGACGAGCTGCCAAAGCGCGCTACGCGTGAGAGAGAAAGCGAGGCGACGCTGCCGTTTCTTTTAGAAGCGCACGACCTCGATCTTTCGCCGAGCCTTCGTCTGGGTTCCGTTGAAAGACGCCTGGGGAGCCCGGAAAACATGTCGACCCTCTTGCTAACAGCCGGGTGCATTTCAGTCCCATTTGCTGGGGCCTGAAACAACGGGCTCACTTTTTTGCTTCTTGTCGTCTCGGCTGTATACCTGCTGTCTTCGACTCGGCAGCGCATTTAGGCTGAATTTTGAAGCCCGTGAGCGTTTATTTTGCTTTCTTTTCTACTTGCCTCTTGTAGATTTTAAGAAACAGAAGGAGTGAGTGGAGGAGACACGAAGCTATGGATCCCAGGATTGTTCTGAATTGGTTCGAGAGGCAAAGATCACGGATGACGTTAGCAAGGAGGTAATTTGAATTAGCTATAGGCCACCCTGAGCATGACACCTAATAGGGCCATGGTTTTAGCCTACACTAGTGTAGAAAAAAAAAAAAAAAAAAACCATTGGAGGTATAGGAGATTTGCTACACTAGTGTTTCTGGTGTAGGTAAAAAAAAAAAAAATGGCCCCAATATCGAACAGAAACTGTAGACACAGTATTTTGTGACGTCTGACGTGTAAGTGGATGTAAAAATTTTAGTACAAGAATATTATACGTACGTCACAAGGCATCATGAAAGTTCATGTCTCGCGTGACCTGTACAAGTGAATTTCTCCGGTTGATTGTGGGAGGTAGAAGGGAGATTGGTGAGAATTCTGACATCTAGGAACGCTTGCCTTCTTTTGATGTCTTATGCTTAGTTGCCTTTTTCTTGGGAGCGAGTTTCTTCACCGATCAATGTACTGAAGTCACAAAAAAGCAGGCAGAACACGAACATCGGGTTCCATTTCATTCGTGGTCCCTATAGGGTGCCGCTTCGCATTCCCTCTGATGATGATGATAATGATGCAAAAGAGCATGACTGGACGTCTTACGGCGCCTTATGGTGCCATATATCTGCACTTTGTAACGTGAGCAATTATGCGTTTGTTTAGTTTTAATGCATAAATACAGCGCAGGGCTCATATTTCGGCGAGAATAAGTTCTTTAACATGTATACTGTAGATATTTGCCTTACTACAACAACGGGTGGCGATTCCAGTTGAAAACTACGATTCATCATCTGATGCGGCTTATATAGGGACGCCGTCTAGTGTCTCTTGGCTAGATGGCGGTTGTCGTTGGAGCTCCTTCTCTTTCATGGAATCAATCTGATTTTGAACTGCACCCATCAAAAATTGCGAACTCTTGTGCAGCTTGCCTCAAGCATTGATATGCGTACATATTTCTTGTCTTTACAAGGCAAGTTCAGTTTCCGCCAGCCATTCGTATACGCTGCATGGTTTTGCAACCATCCTTCTCCTTACTTTTTTTTGTTTTGTTTTGTTTTCTTGTCGTCATTCTGGCTCGGCACATGTAGCCGCTGCCCTCGGAAGTCGCCACCGTCTTAACACCCCGCAGCGGCTTGACTTAATTGGCCTTATCAGTCGAGTTGCCCGGAGCGCTGCCATTCGTCAGGAGGCCCCACGCGATGTGCTTCTTTCGTTTATGAGTTGCGCGACGGAGGGGCACGCACGGAGACATCGGCGACCCCTGCCTTGACACGACGGGGGGAACGGAAGGAGGGGCAAGATACAAACGCGCAAAGGTGTAAGCAAAAGAAGCAGCGGAGAAAGAGTCTACTGGCGCCATCTGCCATCTGCCTTGCAATCGCGAGCAGCGGGTGGACAGCAGCTGACGTGACGCCTTCACTTCACCCCTATAGCGTTGTGAAGCAAAGAACGAGGGAGAGAAGTTGTCTGGCTCGAACGAGACCCGAATGGCGACGAGAACGGCTCACACAACGGTCGCAGTGGCTGGTTTATGAAAGGAGCTCCGTGTTTAGGGATGATTTAGCGCATGAATGTGTCTCGGCCTGCAGACTATACCTGTACCTACAACTCCCTCCGTGCAAAGACTATAACAAAATCACTTCTTGTGTACCTTGCGTTGTAAAATCTGATATACTCGGCTGAGCAGAAGAAGTCACGCTTTCTCACTGAGCGGAAACACTCCAGGCACACGTCGAAGGAAAGACTCATTGCAGAAATGTGAGGGTCACAGTTATGTCATTAGTTCTTGCCTTGCCACCTCGAATATGAGAAATGTTGGCTTCTGTTAATTTTAGCTCGTTTATCACCTTTTAGCTGCTCGTTTTTGTGGGCTTTGCTCCCAGAAGGTACCGACAGTGTTTTGTTAATGTTTATCCGAGCCCGAGAAGTCGATTGCTGTTTCATGTTTTCTAGCTCAAAAACACATGAGCATAAATCTAAATTACCCGCTAGCTCAACAATTAATGCTTATAAGTATACTGTTCGCCATACCCTGCCCTCATCTGAAGGGACACTAAAGGCATGCAGCCTGAAACAAATGATGTTATCTGTAAGTATTGATTATACCTCTCTCTATCTCGATCTGGTTATGTGGATGTTTACCAGGCAGCTAAAGACACATTTATTGGCGGAAAAGCTGAACTTAAAATTCCTCCTGCCAGTTTGTACCCAAGACGTCCTTATCGAAGAAAAACATGTTTCCACTGATTTCAACTGAATGGCTGTGTACCATTGTTTCAGGTGACCACGTCAAAATTCAGTGTCCACACACGCGTTTTGTTCGCTCAGTCGGCCGGGGGTGGCTATACGTGTATTGATTTTATTTTGTTTTTTGAAGAAATGTCATTTTTTAGTGAGCTTGGTCGCGTAGTTATGACTGAGTGTCAAATAGAAACAGGCCCACTTGCAGTGTCTCTTTAACAAGTCGCCGGACATGCAGTTCGACATGACAGCTTTTCACCTTTCTTTTCCTTGTTTCAGCGAATGCGATTCGAGCAGCATTCCATTCCAGGAGCTTATTCTTCATCTTCCGACGACCGCTTTTGCACAGCCATCACGAGTGCTTATTTCGAATTATGCCCCACAGCTTATGACTTCGGAGACGAGAACTTCTCATTCATTTCGAAGTCTTGGAGTCAGGATAGAATGAGAGGAAGAGATGGTACACGGAGAGAGCTACACGGTGTGAAATAACACTGAACAAAAATAGAAGGAAGGGGGGGGGGGGGGCAACTTTTCGACCCCTCCCTTCACCCTTGTTCAGTGCTCTTTCATCTCGAAGTCATGGTCCCGCAATGCATATTGTATTTCGTTTTACTGCGGCTTCGTCACTCTGTAAGCAAGGTTTCGGAAAGGGCGGGAAGCATCTCATTGAAGCACATCCAAATACATAAAAAAGGACACTTTCTGTCACGAAATACGTATTGCTAATATTTATTCGCATGAATACATCTTTCGCGGATAGTAACGTTAGCACGAATAAAGCGATGCACTCTTTTTTCTTATTGAGGCAATGGGTGTGGTGTAAGTTGCCAGTCGTCAGTTGAAGCAAGCGATCTGATTAGCTTATAAGCTGATTTGATTGGTATTAGGAAGCAGCCTATGCGGAGGCAAAGAAAAACAAAAAAGAGAGATGGCGATGTCATTATAATTCAACTTTCTGCAGGGCATGCACACATGCTCAATTTGCCTAATTCACCATACTCCTGCCGAGGCACGCTCGGGCCTCGGCGCGTAAGGAAACGACGCTCGAGGGGCTCCAATCTTTAACCCCATCAGATGAAGGCTTTCGCAACTTTCCTTGTTCGCGAGTTAGCGAGACACTAAAACTACCTCACGCTCAGCAGCAAGAGACGGCGGATTGTTTTTACGGCTTGGTCTGGAGCCAGGCGTCCCTTTCTCTTCCCCCATAGTTCTCTCTATATCGACCATAGTCTTCGCGTTGGCAACAGCTGGTTTTTTTTTCTTTTTTTTTTTTTCAGCGACCTTCTTTCCGCCATGTGCTGCGTGCCATGGTCTCTTCCTGTATACTTCGGCACTCCCGGTACTGGTCGCGTTGTTCGCATTCGCGAGCGCTCCTTTTATCAGTCAAGGTTTCCTGACGGCGTAAGGATATCAGCTATCACCGCGGCCAGACCTTTTTTTTTTTTTTCTTTCTTTCCGTTGATGGACCTCTCGTATTTGTCCTTCAAACGAGGTCCCTCCTGAACGATGTAGATTTATCAGCGGAAGTTTTACTTCGGTTAATAATGCCGTAGGAGAAGGGTACGCGCCAACTGTTATTTTCTTTCAGGAGTACTTTTTGATGTTGTTGAGGGGCGTGCCCTTAGTGACTGATCGCGGAGGGTAGAAGCCAGCCATTTCAGTCTCAGCTCATGCTTTTTCTAGTTTTTATAGACATGACCACAGCATGTCTATGAAATTACCAGTTAATAATCAGCAGGGGCAATGGAGTTTCGTACAACTAACCTCATGGCAAAGCAGATAACTCGAAGCTGTTCCCTTAATATCGAGAGACGCAGTCCTCATTGAGACCGTTCTATGTATAACTACTGCGGCGCACCTGGCGTCAAAAAATACTCCGCCGCGTTAGTCACCTGAGAGAATGGCGCACCAAAATCTAAGCCGCGAGGTGAACTTTCTGACATATACGCCACTTGTCGGGACGGGTAGACAGCCACGGGCACTTCTTTTTGTTTTACCGATACCGATCTCGTTCGCCCATGCAGTTGTGCGCGCGCTCCATAACAGACTCGATGTTCTCTGTGCGCAGGCTTGGATGCTAGCGGCACAGTCTCGCAGCCGGAAGCAGCAGCGCGAGCGGCGGGCCTGAGCTCCGTTCGGCCCGCCAGAAGGAGGAGGAAGGACGAGCAGAGACAACTCCGCCGACACGTGTGTGTGAGTGTGTGTGCAGTGTTTGAGAAGAGCAGCGGAGAGCCCGGTGGCCAACGTGGCCGGCGTCGCACTGGAGACGGCCGAGGCGTTCGCGCTGGAGCCTCAGCCCCAGACGGCCACCAAAATCGGGGACCTGGACCTGGCCATGAGCTCGTACTTCGCCAACTCGTACCTGCCGGACATGCGGCCGGCGTCTGGCGGCGTCGGCAACGGCGACCACTACGGCGCGCCGCCGCCGCCTCCGCCGCCACCTCAGCAGCCCAACGGTGACCACTGCGACCAGAGGCAGCAGTACCTGCAGCATTCGTACGGTGGCTCGCCTCAGGGCTACCCGCGTTTCCCGCCGTACGATAGGCTGGAGATCCGCGCCATCAACAGTGCGCCCAACTCTCCCAGCCCACCGAGCGGCTACTACGGCAACCACTGCGGAGCCCCCGTGCCGCCGCCGCCGCCGACGCCGCATCAGCAGCAGCAGCCACCGCAGAGCATGACCCACCCGAGCGCGTACGTGCCCGCCGCGGCGTCGGTGGACGGCGGCCAGAACTGTCGCGGTTCGCCCAGCGAGGCGCCCGTTCCGCCGGCGATGGCGCAGTACCCCAGCTGCAAGATGCAGGGCCCTCTGGGCGGCGGCGGTGACCTGCCGGCCAGGGCGGCCTCGGAGTGCGTCCAGACGCCCGTCATGCACCAGGCGGCGTGCGGCAGTCCGCCCGGCGTCCACTCGCCGCCGCAGCAGCAGCAGCTCTACTCGCCCAGCCACGGCGGCATGCCCCCGAACGGCCAGCACAACTCGGGGGCCATGCCCAGCCCTCTCTACCCCTGGATGCGGAGCCAGTTCGGTGAGTTCCCCTCTGGGCGCTGGTGGGTTTCAAGGTCATCGAGGGATGGCCCAGGGACACGAGCGGGCCCAGATACCGGAAGCGCATTAGAAGCGCGAAACAAATGTGATGCACCAGAGACGGACAGCAGACATATTTTTACCTCTCTATGCATGGTTGAGCGTCGCCTGCCTTGGACTTCGTGTGCAAGGTTTATTTTAACACGAGTGTATATATGGGCCGTGAGAGACGCCGGACAGAAGACATAGACACTCAGTTCGAACTTATCTTGTCAGTTTCAGCGTAGGAATAAAAAGTGTGCTTTAAAGATTGCAGGAAAAAGAATGCTCAGAGCTAAGCCGAGAACATGCACGCGTGGCGTAGGGGAATGAAAAGTTGCACTTGCATGCGTGCTGTTTGCCAACTGTGTCATTGAGGTGCGTGCATTTATAAAGGCACCCTTTGGCGTGAACACCTGTATGACGGTGCGATCGGTACGGTGTTTTGTGGGTATGGAGAAGTGCGCTACTGACTCGGGAAAACAACCTATAGGTATAGGCTGTGCTAAAAGTTGTGGAGTCGCTTTTAAACGAGCGAATACGTACTAAATATTCCGCCTGACTTCGTGACAGCAATGCCCTACTCTCCAGGGTCACGAAAGCGATTCCATCCAGGGAAGGGCTTTGTGATTGCACATGCCTTGGACACGGAGTCTTATCACTGTCATACAATTAACATAGGCTTTACGATCGCCGTTTTGCTCTAACTGTTTTTAAATATTTACTTTTGTTTTAATTACGAAATGAGTTATAGTTCGACGCTGCGTGCAGCCAGCGCTTGCTGCGCGCAACTGCAGATGTCGCAAACAGGCCGTGTAGCTGTCATGCCGCGAGGTGTGACCTGTTTTCCATTAACTCGCGCATTTTTTGCGGGCATAAACAAAAAGAGAGCTTTGCAGAAATAATATACCAAGAGTGAAAACAGTTACTCCTCTGCGTTCCATCATTGTTGGAAACAGGTGGGTTATACGGTGTGTTCGCCGACACATACGAACCACGTACAGGTGGGCTTCAGTGATTTTATACAGTGTCCTATACATATAGGTCGGACGCCAATGTATACGCTACTCGTATGGTCGTTTTCTTTCTCTCTCTCGCTTCCTACGTTCTAGCCTCTTTTACTCTTCTCCCTAGTTTCGATAGCGTTCGTCCGGAAAAGAATCATCTTATCGCCCTGATATGTTCTCATCATTTAGAGCATCATTTCAACGTTTCACACAAGATCGGTGCTGTCCTCTAGGTGTCACCAAGGTCAGGTGTGTTGCAATGTCACCGCATCAAGAAGCGGTTTAGTGGAAGTGCTCCCTTCCGCGTCATGCGCTGAGAATATCAAGCAAGCCGCTTTTAGCAGACGCTTTCGTTGTACTTAGTTATATGCAGGTATGCAACTTGGAAGGAAATCCGATGAGGCGTTTTACAAATGCAGCTGGCGAATGTTTCAGTTCTGCGCTTAGGATCCGATATGGTTCCATGCATTGTTGTGCATGATAAATAACTTTTGCTGAAAGCGCACTAAAGTGTTTGGCGAGGTTTTTTTTTTTTTTTTTTTTTTTTTTTCCGAATCAGCTGAACTCTAAAGAGAGAACTGCGGAGAGAGAGAGGAAA
>JAJIZL010017464.1:575076-589493 GCA_023969395.1 Amblyomma maculatum
TTTATTTATTTATTTATTTATTTATTTATTTATTTATTTATTTATTTATTTATTTATTTATTTATTTATTTATTTATTTATTTATTTTTTGCGGGTCCTGACAACTTTACGGGTAGCGACTGCTTTTCCACACTCCTCAAGCTTTACGCCGTCACTTGTAGTAGCGTATTTCATCCGGACATACTACATAAGAGGTCCCAGCCGGGTGTGTTTATTTGTTCCTTGAATACTTATAGTGTGTACCACAATGAGCCGAATCAACGCTGCAAGCAACAGCGTCTCCGGAACGCTCATAGCTTTTGCCAGCACACATTCGCGGCAGAAGAAACATGGCCTCCGTTGCCACCACCTTTGCGGATCACGGAGGCTATTATTAGGGGGTTTGGTTGCTTGCTTACACCATAGATGGCGGCAGCGTGCCACGTTCCAAACGTACGCCGCTGTGCCTGCCAGCCACCCACTGCGGCACCATCTTCTAAACAATCGGTTGTTGACAACGTATTTTTGTCCCATGGTACGTTAGTGCTGCAATAATTGGTTTCCGATGTAAGTTGAGTCTGTCGGCTATTTGTTCAATTATTCGAGTCAGTTAGTAAGCGGCACTTCAATAACGTTTGATAGGTGTTAGTTGAGCTGGCACGGTTAATGAATCTTCTAGAGTAATTGAGAGGTTATGCAAGGAGAGCCATTTAACCACTTAAGAGAGCGGTGTAGCAGGTTCGTTCTTTTTCTTGACGCTGCTAGTTTGCAAATCAGTTCCACGTCCTCTTCAAGAGTGAGCCAGGCTTCTTTAACGGCTGTTGCTGCTGCTGAGACCGTGCAATTTGCAAACGCAATTGTATCCTTCCACAACTGCCACGTTTGAGTGTAACAGCCATCCCTGCAGAGAGGCTGAAAGTGGAAGCTGTTACAGGATTACCAAAATTGCTCGACTGCCGTACAAAACCGCACAGGTATAATTAGTGTTGCGACCAGTCCATGGTATATATAATACCTACGTGAAGGGATAGTAAAACTTTCATCATCTACTACTTACACACTCTGGGGAACGCGTGTTTATGTCTATGGCTAAGTTCAAATTGCCTATTCCTTCGACGAGAATTTATGCGAACCTTGTACTAGTGGCGGTTCAATGTAGCTTTCTGAGTGCAAATGTTTTACTGACGCACTACAGTTTAGTGGTAATTAAGCTCCTTAAACCTCTAGTTCCATTAGAGTTTTTCTTTTTTCTTTTCAAAGCTTCAGTGTTCTTAGTAAGGTAAGGTTTTCGATGGATATGCATGCGCTGTGATGGACGAAGACGAATAATCAATAATTATCTTCATGTCACATGCGTCACGACTCAGGCTGTCTATTGTTCGCCGCCTGAGGTTAATATATTCTAATTAAACTTAAACTTCTCATCTGTGATTCCTGTTTACTTCCATATAGTAAGGTAGCCATGCATACGTCATTTCTTTGCGGCGCAGATTTATTTTCGAGTTTGCCTTCTGGTTGGCCCCATTTACAATAATTTCTAACTAAACTGACGTCCCAAACATTACCTGCATGTTAATAATAGCTGCCTGGCTCCTTTACCAAGATTTTGAGGCTTGTAGTAGGCCGTCTGAATTATTTTATGAAGAAATTAATCGTTTTCAGTCGCTACATAAGCCGATCAATGCGCGCGCAAATGCTTTTCTACTCATGTTCTTGACGCCTTCAGTGCATCGCACGAAGTAGAATAGACTGAGTTTCGGTAACCGTTAGCTCTTTTTGCTGTTTAATCGATGGTTTCATACGGCATCCTAAAATCTGGTTTGTCTTATTGGAAAGAGGCGAATCTGTTAAAGGGATGCTCATAAAACCTCCGAAGCCTCCCTTCAAAGGTTCACTGCAAAACATTGCACCTTTTCCTATGTTAATAACGACACTATGCCGGCCTTTCTCCGAGTTTCATTGGGTTTGCGTAATGGTTCTCTGAAGTATCTGAAACCTCTTAAAGCTTCAGAATTTCCCCATGGCAAATTTACTGCGGACGGCACGGCGCCGGTCGCGTCTGATGATCACAATGACACGTAAACTGCATGCATGCTCCTCACCACTTAACCTGGCATTGCCATTTAATCCTCATGCAGCCCCCCAGAGGTATGCAAAGTAGACGTAAAATTAAATTCATCGCAACTGATCCTGAATGGACCAAGATCTCCTTGCCTTTCACAGTGCTGCAAACATCTTGTGAGACGAAGTAACTGATACTAAGGGAATTAAATTAATTCCGAACTGCTTTCCTCAGGTCAGTGCACAATGACTGATAGCAGTCACGCTGCGCTGATCTGAGGAAAGCAGCTCGGAATTAATTTAATTCCCTTAGTATCAGTTACTTCGTCTCGCAAGATGTTTGCAGCACTGTGAAAGGCAAGGGGATCTTGGTCCATTCAGGATCACTCGCACTATAATAGGTAATTGTGCTTCTTGGTGTCTCTCAACCCTGCGCACTACAATAGATAATTGCTCTCCTACTGTCACCGCCACCAATACGGGGGCCGAGAGGCGCGTAGGACCACAATTCCCTATTGCAGTGCGCATGATCCTGATTGGACCAGGGCGCCCCACCCTTTCAAAGTGCTGCAAACAGCTTGTGAGACGTAGTATAACATCGTCCGGTCCGAGTTTGTTCTTGTGTTTTACGGTTGTTGTGGGCTGAATCGTGTGGCACTACTAGTATAAGCTAAGCACCGAACCTTTCACGTAGCGAGGAGTCCCGTATATCTCGAGAGATGTTCTGTCTGCCGTGCTTGTAAGCATACTCAGTTCAGTTCAGTCGTTCAGTCGTGTGCGACTCTTCGTGACCCTATGGACCATATCACGCCACGCTTTCCGGTCTCTCACTATCTTCCTAACATCACATAACTTCATCTGCAGCGCCCCGAGGATGCCATCTAACCATCGCGTTCGCTGCCTACCCCTTCTCCGGTGACCCTTAACCTTTCCCAACATCAAATATTTCTCCAGCGACTCCTCTCTTCTCATCAGAGGACCAAAGTAGCTGAACTTTAACTTTAGAATGTGACCCTCCAATGAGCAGTCAGGGTTTATGGTCGACAATATCGACTGATTTGATCTTCTGGCAGTCCAAGGAACTCTCAAGAGTCTGCTCCAGCACCACAATTCAAACGCGTCAATTCTTCGGCGGTCAGCCTTCTTCACAGTCCAACTCTCGCATCCATACATCACAACTGGAAAGGTTATAGCACGAGTTATACGGATCTTGGTTGGCAGTGTAATGTTTCTGCTGTTTACTAGGCGGTCAAGGCTAGCCATGGCTCTCTTTCCCAGAAGCAGGCGTCTCCTAATTTCATGGCTGCAGTCTCCTTCCGGGGTAATCTTGGAGCCCAAGAAGAGAAAATCTGTCACAGCTTCCACTTCTTGTCCCTTGATGCTCCAGGACTTGATAGGACAAGACGCCATGATCTTTGCCTGTTTAATGTTCAGTTTAAGCCCAAACTTCTCACTCTCTTATTGTACGCGCATCAGAAGTCTATCGAGTTCCACTTCACTTTCTGCCATTAAAGTTGTATCATCTGCATATCTAAGCATACTAGTTGCCGACTACAGTTGCCGACTACAGTTGCCGACTACTATTTCCAACATATTTACCATCAGGCTTCGTCGCTTCCTCTGGTTCTGTTGCTGATTCACTTACTTAAGCATCTATACTTGTCTGAGCCCAAAGAAGGCTTATAGTGTTAATGGTTAAATAAATCACGCATGTAATTTTGCGTCAGGTGTTGTGAATAATGGCTGCAGTGAGCTAAAAAATAATAAACACGATGGAACCGGAACCTGTTGATATCCTGGCTGGTAAGAGCTCCTTACTTCTGCTGCTCATGTCCAAACATTTATTTTCCTACCTTCTCTTCTTTCCTCCATTACAGACCGTTTCCTTCTGCGCATTTAAAAGTCCTTTCACAAACCCCGGATATCTGGCATCTTTTGTGCGTGCATGCAGGTAGCAGTGCGACTTGATTAAAGTAATCGCATTACTTCTTTTTTTAATCTATAATCACCCTCTCTTTGACAGGATGTGTGCGTCTGCTCTTCAGAATGTTTAATTAGGCGGTGACTAAACAGAATATACAGCGCAGATCATCATTATACGGCATTATCAGACGCTGCCATCACTATTTTTTCTCTTGCGGTCGCGGTTCATATCTTTTTTAGCATCTCAAAAAAACGCAGTAAACTGCCCGCACCCCGCGTGCTTTTTCTTTCTGCGTGCTTCTCTTTTTTTTATTTTTATTTTTTTAGCGTACGTGTTTCCTGATTGGCGCCTTGTGAGTGGGATATATGGAAGGGAAGCAATCAGCCTGAAACAAAAGGAAGGAAGGAAAAAGTCGATGCAAAATGCGCAGGTTGAAATAGAATATACTGAATGGAAGAAGAAAATGAGCAAGCTGTGCATCGCGTTAATTAGTCTCACTGTTCCTTCTTTCATATTCTTTTTTTTTTTTTTTTTTTTCCATCGTACTTTCGTTGGTGCAGCGCAGCGGCACCGGTCTGTCTCCTCTATCTGTTCTGGGTAATCTATTGCCACCTTATTAAGGGAAACTTTTTCGTTCGTTACGGTTTTGAAAGGCGCCCCCCCAGCGGCCGGGGGCGCTGGAACGATATAAATTTTGATAAAGCATGGTCCCCAGGTGCGCATTACACCCACGCCGACTGCTTGAGAGAGTGCGGGCAACGCAGTGCTCCAGACGTGCATTTGCGCCAAGGTGCCACGCGCTCGGCCGCAGACCTGCCATGGATATGCAAGGGGATTCGAGCCTTCCCTTTCCTTCGCCCTTAACCTTTCTCCAACCCCACGCGCCTCCGCATGCGTGCATGCTTACGTACAGTTCTGTAATGCGTTTCCTTACGGGGTCCGTTTACCCCGTCGGAAGCACAACCTTGTGCTTGGGCGATCCGCTATCGCGGCCCTACTGGCGCTCTCGATCCCAGTGCACGCGTTTCCTTTTTAATTACGCCCGAGGTTAATTGGGAGTGAAGAGAAATCATTTTCTGGTTCGTTATGTTTTGCGCGCCTGCGTGGGATAAGTCGCCCGCTGACTCGGCGTGCTCGCATGCATGGGCTGCCCGCTGCCGCGAGATTATCCACGAGCCGAAACTCGAGGAAGAACGAAGTCCCTGTGGGAGCACCGTGGGATCTGAAAGGGACCATGGGTCTTTAGGAGCGGCGTCGTGTGTTATGATATATAGGAAGACTTAGTTCTCATTATGGCGGTTGGAATAGAGGATGGTGCATTCTGCATTTGGTTATTTCCGTAGTAATCCTTGTATCCTCTTCCTTTAGTTGTATAAGGTGAACATCAAGCTAAAGATGTCAGCATCTGTAGAGCTTGGAGCGCTATTCGGAAAAAAAAAAGAAAACAATGCACTACCAGTTAGTGCGCCTTATTGAATAAGACGCCTTTCCTCGCTTTTTCTCTAAAACCGACTAGCAGCGTCTGAGGAGCTGTGAGGGGAATACACAGCATATACAAGCAAGAGCATATCTCTCTTGTGCCCTTGCTTTTGAGGAAAAAAAAAAAAAAAGATACTTTCCATTGCCGTACTGCAAATAATGAGAAATAGAGAGAGAGATAGAGAGAGAGAGAGAGAGAGAGAGAGAGAGAGAGAGAGAGAGAGAGACATGTCACTTCCGGCGCGTCTCCATTAGGACTCGTGTATGTGTATACTCATATATATAAGAGAGGAATATATTTTCTGCTCAGCATAGCGACTTTCGCGCTTTGCCTTCCTTCCTTGTGCCGAAACCTCATTTACAACTCGTGGACGTGTGTCCAAGAAGGGGGCAGACAAACACGACTCCCACGTGCGGCCGTGGTTTATCTTCCTCCCTTTTCTTCGTCCCTCAGTCGGACGTTTTCCGCGTTTCTTCGTGACTGTTATTGATCTCAGAGGAACCGCGGAATCAACGAAATGAAAATCCGCTGAGGCACGCGGGAGATACGGGGCTTCTGAATTAATTGCCCACCCGTCGCCTCCAGCTCTCTCTCTATGTTTCTTTCACGTCCAGAAGCAACGGTTCCCTGGGATTTGGTCCGGTTTATTATTACTTTTTTCTTCGTGCGGGAAAGCTTTGCACGCGTTCTTCTATATCCGCAGACGAATGTGCACCCTCCCGCGTGTCGCAGTTATATACGGCACGCCCGGCAGTGTTTCATATTTCACCTGCAGAACCACACACCGCGCAGCCGCTGCTGGAGCTGCGATTGCTCTTCCGCGCCCCGGGCCATTTGTACCGTGCTCGGGAGAAGGGCGGCCAAGACGTGAGGGAGTGTGCTAGGTTCCGGGCTTCCATCGCGGCTCGATTCCATCTCTGCTGCGAGGTTGCGGTTTCGTTTGGAGTGTGGACGGACGCTACTGTGCATGCAATGAGGCCCAGGGTGCGTGAACACGGCGCCGGCCTTAATTGACGATCACGTTTTGAACCAGGCAGATTACTGAATGATAACATTTTGTTTGGGGTTAAAGGTGCCACGCCATGTTCGTTCAATGCAGAACGCGAAAAAAAAGTTAGATTATTGACACTGAAAAGCACGAAAACTGTGGGGTCATGTGGCTTAGGCTATAAAGCTTACGTTGGCGCATATTACTTAACCTCGGTGTTTGTATACATAGGCATTCGCACACAATATTTCTGGCTGGCGCTGTTTGATCACGCATCTTCCAGGACTGCTTTACTCAGATGCATGTTCACGGTCACAGCTGTGCGCGATGTCAGTAGTAGTTAGTAGAAGCTATCTACCTCTCCGTCGTGGGCAGCTTTCGGCAAACAACTGTACAAAGGCGCAGGAGCGGTCCTCCATCAATTTCTTGGTGTCCCATTTTTCTGTGTGTCGGGCATGTCGGCACTCTTTATTCTCACTGAGCGGAGTGGTGCACACATATACGTAACCGTCAACCTGAACCCCTGCTGAACAGAACACCTATACACAGAAAGAGTCGCGTCAACCGCGAACTAACGTGCCGCGCTCTACGCGACAATTAACGTTGAAATACGTCAGTCTTCGTTCGTGCATCGTTATGGGTGTAGTCGGGGCAGCCGTTTTGCGCGGCGCTGCGGTGTTGTTGCTTCTTGGGCCGCCGCAGCTGCGTTTGTTTCGCGTCTTCCTCGTTCATAAATCGACAAATGACCGCACTCGGGAGGGACGTGCTTCTCGGCCGTGATTGATGGTTCCTCTGCTTTTCCGCTAGCGTCGTCCGTCTTGCCTTTGAGATCCATGGCTGGCGCGTGACCCGCCGCGCGCGGCGCCCTCGGCTATCGAGTTCGAAAAGCCGTCCGTGTTGCGGCGGGCCTTTGGTATTCTTTGTTGCCCCGTACAGCGATCGTGCGTGCTCGGGTTCATGGCGTGCGCGTGGTCAAAACGGGAGCTATTTATATATCCATATGTATAGGCATCCTGCGGTAGCCACACGCGGTGGGCTTTAATCGTCGTTCCGAGGGGCGTGGCCTTACCCGGTGTTCGTGGTCGACGTTTATGCTCGCGATTTCGCGCTAATTGCGTAATGGACGCTTCGCTGAGGCGCGCCATGTGGGCTCCGAGGGCGCGTGCTGCAGGTGAGAAGCGCTAATGTTCGGTGCTGCCACCTATCGTCAGCTAAGGTCCCGATACACACCCCTCTTCCGCTCTTGGAGGTTTGCTGGCAGGTTCCGTTCTCATGCCTCTATGTGCCGCGCCATACGCCGAGAGCCCCGTCTGGTGCACCTCCTGCTGCTGTTGCTGCTTCTGTTGCGGGGCGTGGATCGATTAATGATTTCGCCTGGCTTATAAATTCCTTTTTATTTTTTTTTCGGGTCTGAGGTTTTCTGTCTAAAAATGAAGGAAGCGGCTTCCAGCCTATAGATTCGTCCGCATTTACGGAGACTGATGACTTTTTACGGGGCTCTCAACCTGAGGTGCGACTCGGCGCGGCGCTAAACGTTTTTCGTGATCGGCTTTGAAGCACCTATACGGCGTCCGAAGCTGGCGACAAGTAACCTTTCAAACGAGGAGAGAGAGAAAGAGGTGATAGTCGTGACTTCGAGGACTATTATAGGCGTCAGGTTACCTACGCCGCTTCCAACCTTTTTTGTCACGCCTCGTGGGAGTGCTCGAGGGAGGCTGTCGTCGTCGGCGGCGTCTGACCTATAGGCGTTCTTGCCTTAATTTATTGCCGCCGTAAATCGTCTTCTATCGCATTTTCGAGCACCTTCGCTTTGTTAGGTTGCAAAGCCTCTTGGTTCCGTATAATCTGGGGAACAACAGACTTACTTTCCTGCAGGAGTCCGGTCGAAGAGTAATAACAAAAGTAAAGATCTTCAGCCAAGGTTCCGTGGGCGGACAGGGACTTTAGAAGCGACGACCCAGAGGGCACGGATGCAGTGTCCTCGGACAGGCCGTCCATATTCATGGACCGCCGTCCCTGTCTGCTGGTGTAAATAAGAGAAGAGAGGCACGGGCATACGGTTGGGGCACTGACGCTTCCTTCCGTCATTGTTAGGAAGGTCCTAATGCATACAAATCGGCCGGACTCGCGTTCTGTGAACCTCGCTGTGTTGTCCGATGCGTTGAGACCCAAGCCAGGGCTCCCGGCGCTTTCCGCGTCCGACTGCTAGCGCTTCTTTCGTCGTCATGTGTGTAGGGAACCCGAATCGCAGATGCAGTCTTTCTTTAGGCTCGGCTTTGGACTCTAGTGCTCGGTTTGTCGTCATTTTAACCTGCCGATTTAGTGTCAATCGCCGGTCCATGGAAGCAGTCGGGTCGTCCGATGTAGAAGTCAGCTCGCGAGTTTGTGGATTTTTTTTTTTCTCGCCCACTGCAGCGCACCTTCGTGTCCTTGCGCACATAGCCACCACGTGCTGTATAGGAGGCATTGTTTGTGTGCCCCTTCCTTTCGGGATATTTTTCTTTTTACGCTTTAGACATCACTTTGCAATCCTTCTTGCTTAGCGCATGCCGGATCTTATCTTGCATCACATTACTCGTCCCCTGCTGGCGAGGGGAAAAAGAAAAAAGCACGACAAAGGGAAGAGGCTTGGAGAAAAACAGGACGAGAGACGGCAGCTTCCGCACCTGGTAAAATAGTAAAAGAAACTTGAAAACAAAACAAATCGCGAAAGAGCAAAGTACCTTTGCGAACGAAGAGGACCGTCCTTTCGAGTTCGGCATGAGAGTCAGATAGGAGATGCACTGTCTTGGTTTCTTTAGGTCGAAGGGATGAAGTTGCGGCACTTTTCTTTTTTTTTTTTCTTTTCTTTTCTTTTTTTTTTTTCCGGGAAGAAAACGGAGAGGGGGTGGGGAGGGCTGGTGCACTTTGGGCGACTGGAGCCGCCCCTGGCGTCCTTGACAGAAGCCACAACAAAGCGCGCGGTCCGCGCACATAGAGCGCCGGAGAGACGAAAGCAAAAGGGCGAGCTCGACGAATTGACTAATTGTTTGGTTCAGCCCTTTCTTACCCGCTCAACCCCCTCCCGTTTCTTTAATTCTTTTTTTCGCCCACAGCCCGAGCTAAGCTCGTTGCGTAGCCAGGAGAGGGTCAGGACGATTCGCGCGAAAAAAAAAAATATAGAAAGGAAATCACCGAATGAAGAAGAAAAAAAAAAAAAAGCGACGTGCGAGCGAAGCGCCCAACTCGCGGCATGTGGGCGCCTTTTCCGTGGTCACCCAACTCTACGCTGCTGGTTGTGCACAGTATGGTGAAAGTAGGGAGACCTGAAAAAAAAAAAAAAAAGAAGAAAGGCTGGTGAAGGGGTGCTTCTTAAACCTGCCGTCACTAGGGAGTTTTATTTTCTTTTTCTCGCCGAAAAAAAAAAAATCGACCAAAGTAAAGGGTCGTTTTTTTAGTGCTGAGAGCAGCAATTAGGGGGTAGCGTTACCTGACTCAGAAAAAAAAACGGGTCCCTTGTTGTCATTGTCCAGGTGACGCCTCGCCTCGCAGGCAAGTGCTCTCCGTTCAAATCCCTGCGCTTGCTTGTTTGTTGGGTGCCCAAAGGGACCGCCGAACCCTGCATGGGGTGCTGCTGGGTTCTTGGTACGGTGTACCTGTTGGTAACCTGGCCTCGTGTTTGCCTGCATTGTTGTTGTTTTGTCTCCGCCATCTTGCGCGCACGTGCGTCATGTGTCGGCGCCGTCGACGAAAAAGGCTTTTGAACGCCTTGAGTTACCATGATGCAAATTTGGACAAAGTTATCGATAAGGAACCGTGCACAAAAACCTGCTAGGCTTGTGCCTTTATATGCTCGGCGTTACAAGTTCTTGCGCAGGGGCGACTTTTCAAAAAAAATACAAGTCTTGGTAGTCTTTATGTGGCTGGAAATACCGAAATTTTTAACTTTTTTGCAGTTTGCCTTCGAGCAGGCTGAGATAACACGTGCACACTTCACACCGCGAACCACATCCTTTTTTTTTTTTCTTTGGCCGGCTTCGTTTATGGTTCCAGCTCTTTTTAGCCATTATTACGCGCCGCGTGAGAGGATTAGCGTTTAATCTGCGAGCTTTCAATGTAATTTTTATTCCCTTAGCACACGCAGTGCTTGTGTTTCGCAAGAACAATCATCACAAGGGAGCAAGTGAGGTCGCTGAAGCGACTACTACAGACTTGATATTCCTGTAAAAATATTGAATGTTTATATGACGCAACAGCGGCTTTGCTCTCGGGATCGCTGGCGATATAAAAGAGAATTCGCTTTCTTCGTTCATTTCTCCTTTCCTCTATAAGGCGCATGAGGTCTTCTCGCTCGTGGTCCATTGGCTATGGGAACTGCAAACGTCGTTATACGGTCCAACTGCTTCTCCCTTCATTCCTTTCAAGGAGCTCACGTCTGAATCCTTGCTTCGCCTCCTGGGCGTCCCTGTTAAGGCAAGCACAAAGAGGAACAAATATTCTGCTTGGGTACGTGCTACAGGTTAGGGCCCGGCGCTGTAGACACGGATCTCAGTTCCGTCGTGTAGGCGGATCCAGGAGCCCATCATTTCGTCGGGCCTCACGGGCGCGCGGGTCGCAGTCATCTCATCTCGAAATAGTTTTAGTCTCTCCAAGACAGAGAAGAGCCACCCTACAAACTCCCCTCTCCTGCACTCTCTCTCTCTCTCTCTGTGTGGCGAAAACAGCCGAGCGGCCAACTTGAAGCCGTCTCGTCTTCTTGCCTTCATTCTGCTGTGTCGGTCCGCGCCGTCCCCTTTCGGCAGTTCCACTATATACCTTTCCGCATGCAGCCCCCTTTTTCTGCCTATGTCGAGATTTCGTTTCGCAAACGCTGCCGAGGCCGGAGGAAACTTTTTCAAGTCTCGCACTTAGCCTTAATGGCGAATAGAATTGAAATCCCCCCTTTTTCTCCTGTCCTCTCATTCCGCTCTCCCTATTCTCCCTTTGCCGCCTCCTTCGGCTAGAGAAACAACGCAAAAGAGGAATAAACTGACTCCCGGATTCACAAAAAAAAAAAAAAGAAAAAAGAAAGAAAAGAGTTTCACATTTTTGGGAGGCAATTTTCAGGGAATCAGGGAATCTTGGAGACCGGGTCTTTCTCTTCAGTGTGGAAGGAAAAACTCTTTCTCAGTGTTTGTTTGCAAGTTTTACTATATGCCTCGCAGTTCTGTTTTCCATCCCGTCCTCCTTCCGCCCGATCTGTGCTTATTTCTCTCTCAGTGGAGGCGATGGTATCGGGCGGTTTCGCTGTTTTAGACCCACGATTTCTTTCCTTTTTTTCTTTTTTTTTCTCTTAGTTTCAGCTCCACAGTGATTTCGGCAGGTTGGCGTATCCACTTCATTTTCTCGAGGGCCCTCTCTCTTAATAGGTCATTTTAGAACGTGAAGGGGTTTTGTCTACGCGCGGTATAAGAGAATAAGCTAGGGACTCCTTTACTTTATTCTCTTGTTTTGCTTCTTTCAAGTCCTCCACTTCGTTTCGAAACGGAATCGCTGACTCAGTGTAAATGTTATATTCTTTCCCCAGAAGGCAGCAGAGCGAGAGGTTGAAAGGGAGGAAGGAAGGTAAATGGCCCGAGTTTAATTGAATAAAACAAAACCGCAGCAGAGCGCTATATAGCTGTGGAAGCGTTCCTACGTGACTCTTTGTCGCGTGGACAGTTCCCTGGAATGAACGTTTCGCTGAGCCCAAAACAAAAGGCTGGAAGTCCAGATGAGATTCCTTGACAATTGCTGAAGAGGAAAGGGGGAAGGGGGGGAAGGGGGGGGGGGGACTGTTTTTACGAACTTTCGTATAACGCGGGTTATACGAGGTAGACATGTGAGCTTCCAAGGCGATTAAGGTGAGCACGAAAGTACGTTGGGAGAGACCTCTTCTGCGTGTTAGGATTCGAAAGGCTCTCGTAATCTTACTAGTCATTTTCGCCTCGCGGGAGATCACCTGCTTCTTTTGAGCACAGTTCTCGTAACTCGGTGCGCGCCAACAGCAATTTCAGAATGTATGGTGACGCCCGATCTCGAGAACACCACTTGGAAGAGCCTGTTTATTCGGCAAATTTCAGACTTTAACGACGAGTGGTCGTAGAGATGGCAGGTAAATTCAGTTTGTTTTGCCGGGAAATGACACGCTGTGTTTGGGGACACTGTGTTTACGAAAATGCTAACTCCTCTTAACTCCCTCATCCGTGTTCTCTTTCTCTGTGCGCGGGTTTTTAATGGTTGTCAGCAAATTGTCAACATAAAGAAGCATTTCTGTGAATGTGAAATATAATGCGGATGTCCCTAAGCGTAAGTTGCTGTAGAGGTGCGTCAGCTATGTAGTGAACACGAAGGCGAGTAAACGATTAGAATGATCGAAACCAGCTCGGGGCGTTCAAACAATACGTTTACTTTTTTTTTTTTTTTTTCACACCATATTTAATGCCAAGGCTTCTCGCTGAAGACACTTCTCAGTGACAATAATATTGTGCGTTCTCATGAACGTCTGTGTCGTCAACTTTGTTAGACAATCGCGTTCCTAAATGCTGGACGTTCTAAAATTTAGGCTTCCTCATATAAGATGCATTTATTTTGATTGCTAGCAATAGCGCGAGTCATTTGGTTTCTATATAGCACTTTAATACAGCTAGTACATATATTCTATACAGCTCATCTTGCTATTTACCTTTTATAGTGGCACCTTCATTACGTTGACAACCAATTAGAGGAAAAATGGGCCGCGTGCCATGAGGCATTAGTGTAAAGCTGTGTGTCAGTATACAGTGTATAGGCAAAGCAGGCTAAAAGCAAGGCTGCGCAGTGCCTTTCCCATGCGTGATCGTGCATTCCCTGAATAGCCCGCCTGCCTTGATGAGGCAGTATTTCGCTACCGCAGTAAATAACAGCCCCGTCTCATAAACACATGGACACTCCTCTTTTCACTGAAATTCTGCTCCGGAAAAAAATTGTTTCAACTGCCACCGTACGCGAGCTCATAAGCACAGCGTTACGCAGAGCGTCGCGACCGTTCGTTCCCCTTTCAGAGCTGACATTAGCTGGCGCTTCGTCTTGTTTCCCAACAGAAGAATCCTTTATTCCCTCAGACTCCTGCCCACGAGGAAAAGGGATGGCGTTCGGCTAGCAGAAAAGTTTTCCGCCGATATTAGTCTTGGCTGTCCGGCGCGTCCGAAGGCCAGTATATATATATACTATAGTGCCGGTGATGCGGGTCCAAATAAAAACACCCACAGTGGCTCTGTAGCGGGGAGTAATTTGGCCGGGCCTCGGGATTGATACGGGGAGCTGCAGCGTGTGGGATGTTTCAAATCCCGCGTCTTAGTGAGGGCCAGCGGCTCCGGCTCAATCTGGGTCCCGTTCCGCCCAGTGGTGCCGTGCCGTCGGCGTGGGAAAGGCGCAAGGCGGTGGCGGCGGCGGCGACGGGGATTCAGTTTCTGATTGGAGACGCATCGAAGGCAGAGCGTGTAATTCCAGACCTCGATGGGGCGGGGATCCACTTCGCTCCCCCCAGAATTGCCTTCTTTGAAAACACAAACAGAGCGCCGACCGGACCGCGAGTCGGGGCAGGATGAGGCGGCGGACAGTCGTTTTAGCGTCTTCGGCGACATGGGGCGGAAATGAGTGCACAGTCGAATGACCCGGGGAAGGAGAGGGGGAAAGGTGGAGCTAGAGCGGTCCCTTTAAAGGGGATGCCTGAAGACTCAGAAAGGAAGTTTTGGTTCGAAAAGAAAATGACAGCCTCTCATTTAAGGGCGAAAGGAATCAAATGGAGATGCTTTTAGGCTCTGACGCAAGCTGCAACAGAATTTCCTTTTAATGCCTGCTACTTAAAGAAAACAAAATAAAACTAATTTTAAATTTCACAGAGGAGAAGAGAACATTAGATAATAACTTATAGTTACATAAATATTTCTTGTGCGCGTTCAAAAGCTACATATATTATACTAACTAAAATCCCTTTCTGTTTCAAT
>JAJIZL010017464.1:589893-603352 GCA_023969395.1 Amblyomma maculatum
ATATAACCGTAGAAACGGGGCCGCCCATCTTGCGTTTATTCACATCACAAAAACAAAGCTGACAGTATAACACCGCAAAAACCAAGTATATTCTAGATCACCATCACCAAGGCAAAGCTGAACTTCGCTCTTTCTTTCTACTTTGCCCGTCACTCATACCCTAGGGGGCCGCGCACCGGCTCTACTCGCGTCCGCTTTTTGAAATGGTCGTGTGTGTCCACGGCAAGTCTGCATTTTCCTCTAATATAGGGCGTGGTTTTTGCCGAATGCTCGTAGTTTGCAATTATAAATGCGAAGCATAATATTGGGTTCCTCATTATTATGCCCGCGTTTTGAACTAGTTCACATTTATTATGCCATATCAGGAACTAGGACGGGCCTATGCAAAGCATAACGTTTTACGCATACTGCTGAACACTATGAAGTCAAAGGCATAAGTTTAATTAGCAAAAGATATTCCTTCTACAACTGTTCTCCTTTTCACGTCGATCTGAGCTGAACTGAGAGGGCGATTTGGAAAATTTCTAAGTGAATTCGAGACGTTTATGCAGTATGCATGAAAGTAGCCTGCTCATACACAGTCTCTCGAGAAACCGGAGGAAGTACAGTTATACTTTTTACTGTGACGCTTGTAATTAATACGCTCGCGGGTTTGAGCTACGTTGCCTGTTTTCTCCGTGTTTCCTTGTTCGCTTCGGTATTTAGCTATTAGAGCGAATAAAATCTATAGATTTTATGGGCAGGAATATCGAGGCCGAGTACACATGTATCTCAATTGGTTCGGCATGCAGAAATTGGAATGCCGAGATAATGGTCAGTTATGTTAATGCGCCTTACCACACAGCGTTGGGGGGCTAAAGGAGAAAACATGGCTCTGAAATCTTGTAAAAGCGCGAGTAAATCCCTGTGTATAGAACTTCGGGTGAAGTTCATGGAGACGTTGGTTATTGGAGATAGCGGTCTGCCTCCGAAGTACTGAGTTATATTAAGGCACAACTCATTTTTGTGTGCTGATTCTGAAAATGGCGCTGAAGACTGAGGGGTATTTCAAACCTCAACTACAACATCTAACGCAGTCGGAGACAAGATCAGGTGACCTAGAAAGGATCTTGCTTTCAATTGTTGATCGCAAATTTAAATATTTTTTTTCAAAATCTATTTTTTTTGTATGTGTGCTAACAAAATTCGCCTTTCTTCTTCTTCTTTTTTTTTTTAACGCCGGATTTACGGCATGCACGAACAAAGCTACATTTTGCCTGCGGTTTTTATGGCGCCTTGTCATGACTGGATCAAATTCAAGCGCGCTCCAGGCAGTCATCGCAACCCGACCTTTTGCGGCGCGTATTTTGTAAGATGTACAGGGTTCTTCAAAAGTTCCCGGGCCACAAGGTGCCTTTCAGCATATTTAGCTGTTTGTTTATACAGCACCTATTCACTAACAAGGTTCTCAAATGGGAGGATGAGGCTACTCCTCACCCTCCATTGATTTAGACCATAAGCATGTCTTAACGTCTCACTGGCTCTAAAGCAGATCCTGCAACCGACGAACTTGCTGGCGTAACTCGGTACGTCAGCAGGGCATGACTGATTGATTTTTTCATCTTATTTGCCCCTCATCGCACACACTCTGGTTGTTGAGTGTACCTCGAACTGCTAAATAAAAGAAAAAAAAATGACTCAAAACTTGTACTAAACCCGAAAGCTGCTTTCTGTTCAGTCAGAGATCAAGCGCACAATAGATAAGGCCGTTACCTTAACCAAATTGCGCCAGTGAATAATAGTTAAAAACGCACCGCCACTTAATGATCCGCAATTACACCGAACAGCAAAGGCAGGGTCCGGACAGACATCAAGGTCGCAGTAGATCTGTCTCCGCAAGTCCGTACACGTGATTCACGAACCGGCCGTACACCCTTTATCTTCAGCTCTGCCATTATAGTGCATTAGGCTGAACCGTCCGTGCAGTCGCAGATCTGTTTCGTGTCTGTCATACACGTGTATGCATCGATCTTCAATCTCTTTGCAGAGCGAAAGCGGGGCCGCCAGACGTACACGCGCTACCAGACTCTGGAGCTGGAGAAGGAGTTCCACTTCAATCGCTACCTGACCCGGCGGAGGAGGATAGAGATTGCGCACGCCCTGTGTCTCACCGAGCGCCAGATCAAAATCTGGTTCCAGAACCGGCGTATGAAATGGAAGAAGGAGAACAAGGCCAAGCTGGAAGCCGGCCTTGCCCTGGGACACGGGCCGCCCGAGCTCACCCACCATCCGGATCACGGGCCGCAGTGAGCGTCTCCATCGCCCCCCACCCACCCGCCACCCATCCACCCTTCCTCCACCTGTTGCAACTTGCTGGCCGCGCCGCGCACACAGCGGATTGTCGTCATGCGGTGCATACATATACGTATACATATACACACACGCACGCAGCACGGAGTACTCGAGTGTCGTGTAAGGTATTCCTTCGAAACCCCGCGGGTGCGAGCATCGCGTAGATCGCGCTTGGAGAGACGAAAACTTCATTAGCGCGATGGTTATCTGAAGGCCGGGAAAGGACGTTTGATAAACGGGGAAAGCGAGCGACGCCGTATAAGGCGACTACGTATATTTACTCTCATTTCATTAGTGCCTCAAGGTGAGGTTATGGAGGTTGTTTAGAACAAAAACTTTATTTCAACCTGGTGCACGATCCCTGTAAAGTTTTGAGCGCTCGTTTTGTTATTGTTTTCTTACAACGTGGCATTGCGCCAGAGATTAAAAACCATTGCGATGGATTGGCTCTGCAAAAGCAGATATATATGCGCCTTCTTGCTCGAGCAAATAGCTCATGCATATTGGTCGCTATTGCAAGGAATATACCATGATATACGTAACGGAGTCATCAACTCACCTTCATACCAGTACTTTCAGAGGATCCGAGACAGTGCGAATAATTTTTTATAAACCCTGTCCAGGATAAATGTTTGTCCGAATTTTGTTTTTAGCACGAGTGAACGTCGTAGCCTGGCGATGAGGGAAAAAAAAAAAAAAAAAAAAAAACAGGTCTTATGTTGCGTGTGCTTGTCGCTGCAAGATTGTGTCTCGCGATGTGATGTTGATGCGACGTAAATGTGAGACGAACGGAAAGAGCGTAGGTAACGCGTCTGTAGTTGGTTGCAGCAACAAAAAGTCAACTTTTTTTTTCATCTCTCTGGGAAAGTTTCCGAAAAACAAGAACTGCGAACAAGTTCACTAATTTGGATTGAGTAACTCTCGTTAGCTCAGCATGACGGTGGGATTTATAGAGTCACAAAATTTATGGAGATTTTATGCTTACATGACATTACAGACAGATTATTGGCTCACAATTGTTACTGTCATAATCTGTTTTAACGCAAGAATCAATCCTATTCATTGCTGTGGCTATCGTTGACGTAAGCGCAAGAACATAACGGTGCCATTTATTATAGCTTCGTACAACAATAACTGCACGAATACTTTGTGGCTGCTTTCTGGACGCCCGCGCTCTTTACAAGACAGAGCGTGGCACAGAATCTGTGGATTCGACTTCATGTCCGCAACGTATACTTTGTCGTTTACAAAGGGCGCACTCTGTGAGATAGCACGTTATGCCTTTATGCGTACTTTTTCCCTTTCGATAGGCTCTGTGAACATTAGTTATACGTAAGATATACCAAATATTTTCTTCAGAGTACACGCTTTTATTTTCCAGGGGCTCGCATACGGTAGTCCTATTGCTATAGGTGTATTCATTATGCCTCATATACGTATAGAACTTGGTCTGAAAGCCCATCTACACAAAGAAAAAATATTTATTGACCGCAAAATGATCGATCACACCAGCCTGTTTCCATCCGCGAACTTGGCTGACTAATACGTTGTACCGAAATATACGTAACAGCCGTGGCTTTCAAGAGAATCGTCTCTTTATTGTTACACTTCGCACCTCGAGACGCGATTGTATGTGCAATATGAGCCGTTAGGCTTCCTGTTCCTCTTTTTTTTTCTTTTGTCCGTGAATATATGACAGTGCAGTGCTTAGGTGTTTTTTTTGTTTTTTTTTTTCTTTGCTTTTTAAAAACGCGTGCAACTGTGCTTTTCGGGCAAGGCGCACAGTTTGGAAGGTGGCTGAACATATATCTAACAAGAAAAGCCAAAATATGATAAATGCGCACAAGGTTCAGTTGATTGCAACACCACCAGAAAGAATAGAAAAAGAAATCAGCACTTCGTTCTTTTTCTTTTCATCTTCCTAAAAATTTTGTTGCGGATGACCATCGAAAGCTTGAAAATTTTTAGGCTCATGAATATTTGACAAGAAAAAAAAAATCCCTGTCCGCTCACAAATACATTTTTTTTTTTCATACATATCCTACATTTTTCGATATTGTTTACTATCAATCTCTATCACCAGCTCCCACCGACAGGACATTTTCAGTGGCATAAGTTGTGAAAATTGCCAACGCATGGTAGTTTCCATCGGAGGTCGAAGCGTAAGAACGCACTGCACAGCCAGATACCACAATATCTGGCCTTCCATTTCTTTATTTTGTTTTCTCTCTGGGCATCTCATAGCCCGGTGAATTCGTGCATATATAACTTTGCACGCTACAGCGGTTTAGTTTGCTGGAGTAGCACGTTTTTGTTCAATACGGAAAGGAACAAAGTAAAGTAAAACTTGAAACCACCGGTTACAGTAACCAGCCACCCAAACTGCACAACGCTTTTTTCTTCCTTTCATCGGGTGTACGTCAGCGACCCTTCTCTTTTCTTTTTTCCGCGAAAAAGCCACCTTCCCGCTTTTTCGGGAACTCGTTAGAAGAAACGCGCAAGCGAGTCTGGGCTACAGTCAAGCGCCGCGGGGATGGGTAGGTGGGCGCCACGTCGCGAGAACCGGAGAGTAGACGGCGGCGCCCCGCCGAGACAGAGAACGCACCCCGCCGCGAAGCTTGCGTGTAGGCGCACACAACACCTTTGTGCACCTCCAACGCCGCACCCCCCACCAAGCTGCAGCTCGGCCATCCTCTTGCGCACCCCTTGTATTGCATGCATACACCCCGTTGCACAACTAATACTGTACAACAGCAAAAAAAAAAAAAAAAAGAAACGAACGAGCACCGCAACCACCTTGGCCCGGGTCTGGCCTCGTCGTGAACATGCACGAAGTCGCACGCCGAGCGGGTAGGGTCGTCCGACGGCTGCCATTTCGCCTGGCTCAGCAGCTGCCCGAGAGCTTGCGTCCTGCTCTGCTGGGCGCCGAAGAACACGCAACACACCTCACTCGCTGACAGCAAGCCTGCTCTGCTGGTGACGGGGGAAGCGATTGTGTGTTCGTTCGCCCTGAGGCCTTGCTACGTGCAGCAGGGTGGTCAGAATCTCCGCCGTACAGAAACTGACTCGAACCTTCTACTGCTTCTACACTACCCTACAATGCTGCTCTCTTCTAAACCGCGGACGATGATGATGATGACCGATTTCCTTACTGCTGCTTCACCGTATAAAACGCGTACATGTTTGATCCGCCTGCTGTGTATACGGAAGACGCAAGCGGTGTGTATACTTTCTAAACACATTCGCAGTTTGACGGACGCCGCCACATGACCGACGCAATCTTGGACGAGATGATGATGACGATGGTGAAGATGCCTCAACGGCGACACGCGTCGTTCGTCGATCGGTCTTTTGCGAAGCGCAGCACCGTCGACGACGAGGGAAACGAGAGACGCTGTGGAGACCGACTATTTTTTTCCCCCCATTGTTGCAGCTCGTCCCGCCTCTCATGCATCTCCGACGCGCAAACTCCTTCTTCTGGTCCAGAGTCATCGTGAGACGTGCGACATGGGAAAACAGCTGAACACCAACGTGCGAAAAAAAAAAAAAAGAAAAGAAACAACTTCAACGAGTCAAACTCCAGCGGCGTCACAAGATGCATCCGTCTCGAAAGGCTGCTAGTTATGTTACAGCGTATATACAAGTCTGCATCGTTGTTGTGGTGTCGCTTTCTCCCGAGAACAACGTATATATGTGCGTGGACAGCGTGTGGTGAAGACTGTCTTGGACTCAGCGCTGGACTGACTATGAACGACGCCTGTGCTGCCTTCGGGCTCCTGGACGTTGTTCGTTTTTGAGTGTGCTTGCACTCGAGTGACTCGTCTGTGTGTACTGCGTCGCGCGTGCTCCGCCGCTCGCCGTGACCGGAACCGCCACGCGCGTGTGTTGGTGCGAGGCGTGAGTGTGTGTTCACGGTCGTTCTTGTCTCTCTCGGTGTCTCTTCTCGCGATATGTGCGTGCGTGTGTGCGCGTGTGTGTCCACACCCCCCCCGAAGCGAGGCATGCAGCAGTGCTCACAGTCTTTCTGCTCTCGGCCACCGCTCGCAAGTATGTGTCCTCCTTTCGTCGAGCCGTGCGTGTGTGTTCCCGTGAAGGAGCTGTGTCGCGAAACGCATCATGTTTTTGATGATGTGACGCGTTGAATGCGCAAGACTGTGTCTGTATTATGATCTTTTATTATTTTTTTTTCTTGTGGTGATGAGAGGGGACTGTTGGTTGTAAAAGTAATGTCTATATGGTTGTGTCAATGAAAAAATATGCTGTGACCCTTATACTTATATTTTTTTTTTCTTGAGTGTACGGCTGTATTATTATTTCTTTCTTTTTGGTTTGAGAGAAAGCATAGTAGTCGCATAGGCTTGTTCTTGTATTGCTTCACATTGCGATCATCGTATCCATTAACTGCTGTATTTAATTTCAGACGCGGGTAAATACACTTGAGAATACTCATGACACCTTGGTCAGTTGTCACTTTAGCCGATGAGCTCCAGTTACCAACCCCCATCTGAACAGACACTATTTCTCCACGATTACTGCCCTGCTCTGGCCTCCTTTCTTCGATGAGCGATAATCATTGACTGAACATGGTAACCTATCCGAGCAGGTTTCGAGATAACAGCTTTGTGATGAATTTAGTTGTGCTGGGTTCACTTACGCTTTGCGAGTAAAGAAAGAACAATGGAGAATCAACATTAGGGCAGCTTGTTTTTGTATAAGGTCATTTTTTTTTTTCTTAATTTCGTTGCTGTTGTGGACAATGGGTTGTTAGGGCGCTGAAAATCCCAGAGTAGTCATGATTACGTTCAGTACTGTCCACTGGCGATTTTTTGTTGTATGCGGTCCTTCAGGCATCTTCGCTTTACTCGTCAGTCGTGTGATGAAAGTCTGCAAAAGTAAAAAGAAAAAAAGGTCAACAATTAGTTTATTGTATTTGAAGCATTTTGGGATTCCTTTGAAGCAGTATTTCTGCTAGGCACTCTCGTGATATGTTGTGAAGACGTTAGCGCATAAACATGGACGAAGAGATGAGACACACAAGGTGATCGACTATCGCCATGTGCATCATCTCTTTGTTCATCTGTGTTTCGCGCTAATTTCATGTACTCGACGCCAACTATCCCGTGATCTTCCTCCTCTACTGCCACTAGTAAAATTCAGCGCGTGCTTTGTTCAAAATTGGATCTTAAAAGTCGGAGGTGATAAACAAATGGCTTTCCTAACACTCTGTTCACAGCTCTACGCATGCGAAAAGAAAGACGCATCATAACTCTCGGAAGAGGTCAATGATTTTGTTGTTTATAGTTTAATAACGTGTATAAGAGTGATCCACTGCTAAAGCTTCTGTTGTCACTGGAAGTTTTCTTTCATTCAGTGCCGACGAGGTAGAAAGTCGAGGCCCGATGGTTTAATGCATTCCGTTTCAGCATCACAATACTGCTTTCTTGACAATTCATTGGTCGTTTGCCTTTTGATTAGTCCATTTTTTTTTTTGTTCTTATGTATCGTAAAGCGGTATTGTTGTTACCACATTGTACATTGTAAACCGAGATTATTCGCAGTCATGTCGCTCAAGTAAAATTTGTGTACAGATCTCATGCAAAAGACTTTGTCGTGTTGTTTTTTTATAGCATAATTAACACTGACACTGAATACAAGCAAATATCTATAACTGCACGAACAAAGGGGGCTGCAATTATAGACGCAATTAGCACGTTTGCAAAAAAAAAAAGAACAACACACAGAGCAGTACGACCGAACGTCGAGCATTATATGTGCAGAGATAAAAAAAATTAGTTTACTGCTGTGGGTGGTATAGACCATTTCCTTATTTTTTTTTGTGTGTGTGTATATCTTACATACGGCGTCAGCAACATTCACTTGATCGAACGTGTTAGTGGCGCTTCCATTAGACGCTTACATAAAACTAACAAAAAAAAAAAAAAAGATGCGTTTTAAAAGCCGCGAATTGTTTTGAGCCAGCAGCTAATAGTTTTCACTGCTTCTGAAATGATTTTTGCCCTTTTTTAAAGCGTTGAAATTAGAAATACTTGTTTTCAGGCACTTCCAGATTCGTATTAATGCGTGCATCTCTCGTCTTTTGGGCGCATGGATACTAACAGTGAGGTTGATCGTGCACGACGCAAGGATCATAAATGCGAAGGCGAACGCCACCGATGTCTGATTATCAGAAGTGCAAACGCGCGCAAATAACTATCACTCGATCTATTCCTCTTCTGATTTCACATTTGATAAAATTTCCTCCTTTGCCTCAGGTATGCTGTCTGCTTGCTTACGACGCCTTCTCTAAACATATTTCAAAACAATCAGACGTGAGAATATTTTCCTCGAAGTTTCTAGCACTTGAACGCTTAAAAGCTGAGCAGAGCGCGCCCGCTCGAAAAATTTCCTAAAAGGAGCAGCGGCGGCGCGTATCCAGACCCAGCCGCGAGCCGAAACGTCCCGGCGGCCTAGCCTTCCGTTGCGCTTCGGGGGCTGTGCTCGCATTATCCGAAGACGCGCCGCTTTTTCCCCGCACAGTTTGCGTCATCCGAGAGTCGAATCATCGTCACCGACAAATCTGATTACTGCATCATCACTGAACACGAGCGTTCGCCGATGAAAGTGCGCTTTTCGAATGCCTCGCCGCAACCAGCGCTCAGCGATCGTCCGAGAGAGCTAGCGGCGAGCCGGCAGACATCGACGGAAGCGTCGGGAAGCCGCCATGTTGGGAGCGGCGGCGTCCGCTCCCCGTCTACGGAGGGACGCTCGTCGCTTCGTCGCTGCACGATGGGCGCTTGGAAGTCGCTTCAACGGTAAGTGTTGCATGTGGATATCTGCGGACGTCGTGACAGGTCACTCGCACTGGTGTGACAAAAGGCGATGTTTCAACGCGGCTCTCCGGTATTTCCATTCGGAACATAATGGGCACAGACGAGAGTGGAACATTAATACGGCTTTCACACTGCGCTGATGCTTGGTTTTCGAGCTGTTTGTATTTGAAACATTCGCTGTTACGGGTTCGTGCTTCCATTCTAGAGTTTTGGTGATACGGGGCCATATCAGTGCTCCCGTTTTGGTATTACGTGAATTAAATGTACGTCAATGTTCACAGTCATCACGCGTCAGTATAAGCGGAGTGACGGTCGTATAATTTCGATAATGACTTGAAGTTGCTACATGTGGCGAGTGATGACAGTTCGGAGGTGACGTGGAATTGCATTTAAAAGATGATTTGTCTGTTAACATGTAGTAAAGCAATACAAGTTTTTTTCTTGTTTTTTTTTACATGAATGGATGACCAAACTGACGACTAACAACCAGTCAGCTCTATAATTGTAGAAAATATCTAATTTCTTTACAATTCAACCAGAACTGATTTTTTTTTTGTTAGTAACACTCGTCACAATTTTTCTTTCATATAAACTGATGCAAGTGAATATTATATCCATACATATTTATCTGGTATAATATAGAATAAAGAAATAGCTAGAACAAATTCAACTTTCAAAACACCATTTATATTATTTTCAGATATATGCTGAGGTTTCGTTAAAATAGATTTAATCTTTTTTCCTATATACCTGTCACTGATATGCAGCGAATATTTATGCCAGTGTTAATATTTCAAGTGGACACGCCAAAACGAATTTTTATTGTCTGTACTTGCTGAAACGGATTTCTATCAATAGTAAAGATTTACACTCAAGTTTTTTTCTTCAGCAATTTCTCCACACTTCGCTTCGCGTAGCGTGCGAATAAATTTTACTAGCGCCGAAAGCATCTCTATCTGTGAAAGATAAGTTTTGTATTGTTGCTATTATAACCATGGACATGCTCTATTAAAACGCCAAATTTTAAAGGTGTTTCAGAATATGTTCATGAACGTGCCGAATGAAGTTTACACAAGTACCTTTGTACCGCAAAGCATGGTAGCAATGCGCTATTGCAAACATAAGCGCAGACCATTCAGTGCAGCGCGTTTCCTTTTCTGCATTGCCGCTATTCTCCCATGCACGTGTAAAATAATTATTTTGCCCTCTATATCCATCGTTCATTGTAATCTATGCACTCCTTCAGAAGTGCTTTGTGTCAAGGAGACTGATCATATGAACTGGCCGAGCAGCTACTAATTATGACAACTTCTCTCATGCATCACCATTTGCGCCACATTTTAGATTTGATGTAAGTTGAAACGGGCCTATATGATTGCCATTTCTATAACTGTGCTAATTATAGCCCTTGCGAATGGATTCTCACGACAACGTTGGCTATGCATGGACGAAACTTGCCTTTGTTGAGTTTATAACAAGCCAAACGCATCTGTTTGTATTCGAACCATACTTCGGTTATTGCCAGGCGACGCTAAATATTTCCCAAAGGAGTGTACACTTGCACAGTTCACGAGGGGCTTTGTTTAGACGACGCACGAGCAGTGTCGCATTTAGCACGTGCATGCAGTCTATACAGTATTGTACCAACATTTCCAGTGCGGGGTGTTCCCAGCAAATTTTACACAATTCACAATTCTTCTGGACACGTCGTTAGAGAAAGAATGCTATAGCAGATGACGAACCAGGGAGAGGAGGACACACATATGCGCATATGTGTGTGTCCTCCTCTTCTTGGTCCGTCGTCTGCTATAGCGTTCTTTCTCTGACAATGAATAACCAACTCGCCCAGCAACATACCCTGTTCAAGTTCATTTCTGGACACGTGTTACATAGTGCTTTGGCTCAAGACGCTTCGGTGGGCAAGCACTCCCTCGCCTAAACGCAGTATGGAGAACTGCATGGAAACGGCGCCTTTGGGTCAGAGATATCGCTTCGTCAGCATCACCGTCATCCTGCAGCTCAAAAATGGTAAAGTCATTTCGTGCGCCAAGGAGTGTTCATCTGAAAGCGTCTATCGCATCTCCCTTGGGCTTGGTACGCTATAGGCAGCAAACGGGATGACTAAGCTGGCGCGCTTCTTGGCGCATATATATGCCACTGCTCCGATCAGGCGCTCACCAACTTTCTTTCTTTCTTTCTTTCTTTCCTTCTTTCTTTCTTTCTTTCTTTCTTTCTTTCTTTCTTTCTTTCTTTCTTTCTTTCTTTCTTTCTTTCTTTCTTTCTTTCTTTCTTTCTTTCAGAAGTTCGGCATTGCAGGCTGCCGGAGCGTTGTTTTGGGTAGCAAGTCATGATGAACACCCTTGCAGGAATATTCCCACACGATCTCCTCTGCTGGCAGGAATGATCGCAGCGATGCAGAAAATATACCGCTGCCAGGGGTACATGTTTGAGACCGTTCGTGAGTCCCGCGCACTTCTGTCCCTGGAAATGGCATTTCACTGTCATAACGAAATCGTGGTGTTTTTAATGTGTATGCGGCCATCTGTTGGCGTATGCACTGAACTAACTCATAATCACATAAACATTTCTAAGGATGACATTGTCTCAAGTTTTGGGCGATGGTCGTTGTGCCGCTGTATAGTGTACCTGGTGAACTTTTTTTTGCGGTTTGCAGATTCGTATTTTATTTGATTCTTGTTAGCCTTGTTACAAACTCAAGAAAGGCATATTTCGCCCGTGCATGGCCGACGTTGAAGTGCGTATTATTTCATAAGGCAGTAATTAGAGGTAACTTGGTGCGGTCCACAGATGGCTTGTAGATGAGCGGAATACTGTGCACGTTATAGAGAATAATGATTAGATGATTATTTAACCAAAAAATAACAAACGAACGTTTTCCGCTTGAATTAAGGTGTTCGGTGTTCCTGTTGTCCTGTCTTCCCGCGCTAAGCATCCAGCAAAATTCCATGCACCAAATAGCCTGCAAGAATGTTCTGGCGAATTTAAGGGGTGTATAGAAAAACATTGAAGGCCTCCGACATATAAAATAAGTCCCGTTGTAAATATTCTTAATTGTTCTTGTGCCTGAAAATATCGAAAGCCACAATTGACAAGTTTGAAAGCTCGTTGAGTCGGCTTTCACGCATTGCACATTATGAAATGGAATCGCAGAGTGTGATACTTTCACAAGAGTCGTAATACTTTCTTCCACTTCATCCACTAAGCAAACGGCGTCTGTATGGACACTTAAAAAGATATAAGCCACGCCATTTTATAACAGTGCAATGCTCGAAAGCCAACTCAACGAGCTTACAAGTCATGTGGTATATTAAAAAATAATTAAAACGGAAGAAATACCCTTCAAGTGAGTATTTTGACGCTCGATACTTCGAGCCACATTAGCGCTTAAGAAAAGTTGTAAAGGGAACCTATATTTAATGTTGACAGCCGTCATCATATATATATATCATCAAATTAAAAAATAAAAGTTGATTAGTTATAGTTTTGGTTCAAAAATTCAATAACCATCTACCCATCGAGCTCTCTAACGTACATAATGCCTGCCTTGCTCTATAACCCACCTGCACATATCGCACCAAGATCTCTCTCAGTGTTCTTGTTCTTTCTTTCTTTATTTTTGTTTAAATACACGTTTCTAAGCAGTGAGACAAATCAGCCAGTGCACAGTGTAATGATTAAAACTGTTCGTGCGTGCAGACCCAACAAGTGCAGGTTGTTGCGTTCTGGTCATCAAGCAATTTGTTAGCTTTCCAGTCTACCAGCATACTATATACGGACCATTGATATGGACGTCGACTGATACCCAATTTTTCCCTGCTTTCCCACCTTATGTTCGGAAATAAAACTTCACGAGGCTTTCTGTGCACGTAACATCGTCATCTCCCCCCGTTAAGAACGCCCCTTTTCACTCATAGTTAAGTTTTTTTTTTTTATTTATTGTCCCTTTTGCATATATATACCGGGTGTCCCAGCTAACTTGAACCAAGGGTTACAAAATAATGTATTTGAGGTAGGTCAGTGAAACCAATTGCATACAACTGCCAGCCTGTTTGCGCACTACAGGCAATTTTTTCTTTGGCAATTACTTAATTAGCTGATTATGTTAATTTCTCTCATTTATTAAATATCGACTTTAGACCAGAAATGTGAATTGGAAAGTTGTAGAGCACCTTCAGAAACCCCCCATCCATTAACTGCTATAAAGAAAGTCTCACGTGTATCTTTTTTTCCGGGCTCAGAAGAAAGCCCGCGAAATACAAATAATACCACGTGACTAG
>JAJIZL010017467.1:7650-26179 GCA_023969395.1 Amblyomma maculatum
TCTTCCGCCAGGTGGATGGCTTGCTTCTGCAGAGTTGTGACCTCGCTCAGCGGAAGGGTTTGCCAGGCTACTCTTCTATCGTTTCTGTATTAGCCCCAGGGCAGCTGGCGTAATCCCAAATTACATGGATGAGGGTCCCTCTCTCCCCACATTACTTACATTTACTGTCTTGTCTCTCATCTTTCACGAAGTGATCGGCCCAGATCTGGTGTATGCAATTCCATTCCTGTGTACGATGCCATGCGGTCGCCTCTTGGTTGCTCACTCTTATATGGTACTGGCACCCATTTTCGGCTTTTATTTATAATTTCCTACTATTTATGCATAATTTATTAAATATTCGTCCATGTTTTGGTAATTGGGAGGCTCCACGATTACGCGGAATTAGAGATCTTAGGCTAACTAGTGTGCCGCCTCGTTACCAGGAACAGACGCGTGCGCTGGATTCTATGTTAAGCTGATTTTCTATTCATCCGTATTTCGGTCAGGATTCTCACCACTTCCGATGCATCCTGCCTCTTCCGTAATTGTAGATGGCCGTTTAGTTATGAATTTGGCTTTAGTCCCAATGCAAACGAGCGCTATGAAAACTTCTTCAGCTGTTTCGGAGTTGCGCCTACTGATAGTGGCTGCTGATAATGGGAAGCCTCGGCCTTCGATTACAGAGGCCACCACCGCACCTGGCGTCTCAGTCCTCGCCGCAACTATGTATGCAAATCTACGACTGTCCAGTAGCTCGAAGCGCTTTTTAACCGCATCCGCTGTCTTTTGCCCAATTTCCGCGTTTTATATGGAGTACTTTGCTTTGGGCTAGTTGGTTCTTGGTTGAAGTGGATTATGAAGACGGCGCGAAAGGGACGAGGACAAGGAAGGAACACCAAAATAACAGGACAGGCGCCAACTTCTTGATCATATGGAGTGCATGTTTGGAGAAAGGGGGATATAGGTTATCTCGGTATATCTGTGCGATGCTCGAATATTATTGCATACCTATGTCTCGTGAATCTCAGGTTATGTCTTGATCAGTGGTGACGTCAGTTTCGGTTATTAGACATGGCCGGAGATCAATTTCGGTGGATGTGACGTCACACCGTCCCCGTGGCTATATCGAGGTCCGCGCTATTTTGAGGCAATTTTAGCATTTTGACTATAAATAATTAAGCATTTACAATGGAGTCATTACACTTGGCCTCTAGGTTCAGGTTTTCCCCATGTATATTATTTCTGTTCTCTTACCTTATCTCTTACATCTTACCTACGCTTTCGTTTCCCTATATATAGCCCTGAGTGAATATATAGAACTTACGAGCGTACCAAGCTTACGCCCCTGGTATCACCATTTTTTAGACATTCTGAGCCACTGTTTTGGCGCGCAGGGTTCGGGATGTGTGAAGAGATTGGACCCGTCATGGAGCTAAAACTTTCTAGTTGACTCCGACACTAGTCTACAAGGGGCGTTCATACTGGGGACGTCTTATCTCCCAAACCGCGCCCCCTTAGGAGCTACAAAGTGTCATTGCGGCAGACCGTTTTGTACCACGATGCTCCAAATAGTGTCATACAATTAATCGTTTTGCGAAATAAACATTGCTACTTAATTTTGGCTTTAGCGTTCATTGCATAGATAACGAAGGAGTATACTGGACGTAAAGCTGGTAGTATAATACACGTTATCCGAATAGAGCCAAAGTTCATATGCAATAATAGTGAGAATGATTCATTTGATGCCACTACTTGTCTTGCAACAGATAGCGATGCGATTGGTCAGCGTTAGAAAGAAGGGTACAAGAGAGTAACCTAGTTTTTAATCTATCGTATAGATTAGGTGGGAAGGTTGTAGAGCATTACCTTCTTGCTTTAATGTAAGCGGACTACTGTGCACTATTCGGAGGTGGCCAGAAAGTCTTGAAAACTGTATTTGATCCTTCTGGAGACGAAGGGAACAATCCATATTTCAGCTTAGCACTATTAGGTCTAGTCAGATTATTTTAAATGATTTAACCGGTCAGGTGCATAAAATACAGCGGCATGAAATACTCCGAGTTGCAGAATATATACACCTGAACCTGAACATAGAGGAAGCTACCACCACCCTGCTTCAAACAGAACGCCATTATAACCTGTCCAGTCTATTTATCGATTTCAGCTGGGTGTGTATAAGAGTCCGCATTCTGTTCTTCCCGCTGCCAAGCGATTGTGGAAGGAGGCCGGGCGCTAGGCCATGTGCGTCAACATTATATCGCCCAAGCAGGGCAGATTTAGATTATTCCAAACGTTCCAAAATTAATCGCTAAATCAGCGTCGGGTCGTTTATTTTAACGTGGCCCTTTAGCACCTACCAGTCTCACTCAGCACCGCATAAGCTAGACGCATGGCCTTGTATGCAGAAGATATTACGATTTGAGCAGTCATAGGCAAAGCAGGAGAGGACAGCAAGCCGCCAACACGGTGCACAGAGCAGGCCGTGGATCGTGGCTTCGACTGTTCTACCAGGCCAAAAAAATGTCATGCACGCCCATGCCAAAAAAAAAACAATCTAAATTATGATAACCTATTCTCGAAGCAGAGCTATTCGCACAGCAGAAGGGTAAACGGGGCCGGTACCAAAAATCTCTACATGACGTGACAACAAGTCAGCAGAATTATCTCATGCATTACGACTGAAATGAGTGATATGAGACAAAGGCTCTTCCGTCTAGTTCAAGTCTTTATATCAGCCGCATGACCTAGGTAACCCTGTGCTAAAGAGCGAGCTCAAGCATCTCGACAGCGCACTTCGGAAAGCCTACCTGTAAAGACGCTGGGAGTCTAGGAGTACTTATCACCACACATTTGACAAACTCGAAGAGGCTCACCTTCTAAAGCAGCAAACTTTCCATCTTTCTTGTGGCGCCACCACACGGCAAGTACTACAATAGCTCGGCATTAGCCTATTCAAAGTCATGAAAAAGTCACACGATATACTTCATTAATGGAGGGGCAAATTTCAGAAGATGCTACCACGGCGCAAGCCCCGGGCCAGGGAAACGGACAAGATCTACACCAGGACAAAGTGGTCCTCTTTATGAATGCTACGGGTGCAGGCGAATGCACCCCAACTGCAGCCGCCACTCACCTCGGCTATTGGTAAATGAGGAGTTGGAGGAGGAAAATGAGGAGCAAAGGCAGGGAGGTTAACTGGTAAAAGAAACCGGTTTGCTGGGTAGGTGGCTATAAAAGTTGTTGATAAGAGAGGGATGGGTGAAGTCAGTACTGTCAGTACAGTCAGTGCAGGTAGAACGGCTAGAGAGTCATACATCTCAAAGTGGCAGAAGCAGCGATTGACGTAACCGCAACACAGAGAGAACTAACATACATTTTGCCAATTTTCAAACCACTTACAGAAACCACATCTGAAGCGGGGTATCCCACCCCTGGCATCCCCACCCCTCAAGCCAGGCACTACGCTTAAAAAAAAAAGGTAGCATGGGTATCTAGCGAAACGAGAGAGAGGAAAAGGAGCATGCGCTTGGCGCAGGCTCCGCATTCCTCTCCCGGGATCCTTCATCCCTCCCCTCAAACGACTAGCCCCAGCTTTACACTACATACCGCTCGTGAGATAACCATTCCCGGCACACGGTAAAGGACTCGATCAATCAGAAAGAGTCTCCGTTCAGGAGGTTACAAATATCATCTTCCAAACACATACACTGCACGCACGCAGTAAGCTTGGAATCTCTCTGCTGAATGAACGTTTTCCGTCCAGAAAGCAGAGCTTTACATATCGCATGGAATTGGCTAGACAACCAAGCCATACCGAGTATAGAACACCCTACGTGGGTGGATTGTGATGTTGCCCTTTCCAGCTCCGAATTTGCGGCATAAACTACTTTTGTTTTGAATATCGGGGCATCAACTTCATTAAACAGGGCCTCGGAAACAGGACCCGACCATCACAGCCCCAAAGTCCTAAATCTTTTTCTTAAATATTTTATGCTACTACTGTTGCTGTTTGTTTGACATTCGTGCTCTTGTCCTTCCTATATTTCACCAAAGGCAAAAGAATGTCCACGATTTCATATCAATTCAGTATCTCTGAATTTAGAAGGTGTCTTTAACTGCATTTCTAACCGGTTCTTCATAATTATTAGCTTGTACCAAGGCTCCTACTAAACAAAGTGTGCATACACAAGTCTGTGAATAACTTATTGTGAAGGTGAAGGTCTAAACCGCGTTATGTTTACAACAAATACTAAGCACGTGTAGTGGCGTGTTATTTCGCATCCTTAATCAGTATTGTTTCCGCCTAAATGGGGCGTCCAGATTTTTTAGGACAATACATTTACAAGAAAGGTCGAGGTTTCGCGTCTATATGCAGGAATTTTTAATCTACATAGTCACGACAAATAACTGTGTCTTCATTTTACTGCGCAACGTGTTGATACCTGTGCTAAAAAAAACCTTGTGTATTTCCTTCCCAATCTTCGGACGCTGGTTCAAGCCCTCCTTATCACCTTGAAGATAAAACTGAATGACAAAATGCTGTAGATGCCCACAACAAGCAATGCGATGTCCATATTAGTTAGAGAAATATATTTACTAGAAAAGGTGAGGCTCGGCGTCTATATAAAAGAATCTTTATTCAATATAGACATAGACAACTGACTATGTATATTCTCTTTTACTTCGCAACGGATGGCTAACCGCGATAACAAAAAATAAACTTTTTTCTTTTCTAATCGGCGGGTGCTGGTTCAAGCCTCTATATCACGGCGAAGATAGTAAACGGAATGAAAACAAAATTGTTGTTGATGCCCGTAACATTCAATGCGGTATAATATGAATTAATCATCAGCGGTCCTATTTATCAGTACTGCCATTTCCATATTGCGAGTAAAGAGACTCGGTTGCGCGGAGTACACAACGCAATTTATCATCCCCTTTCTTCCTGCATACTACGTACCTCTAAGAAGAACAATCTATTCGGATTGTTAAAGGTAGAGATAGCGCAGTTAAGTGTAATTTCATTTTTTTTTTTGCAGTTTAATCAAGGACGTTTTTCGTGCCGACCCACATAAAGAAGGTAGTTCAAAAGGGTACATACAGTACGTAGAAAGTACGTCGCTGTATTTGATTGGAGTATTTGACATGAGTCCAGTATTTCTAACATTCTTTATAACAGGTTCATTATTGCTATTTTTTGTAGTGCTTGGCATGTTAAAAAAGATACGTTAAAGTTTTACAATGGATCTTGCTGGTCGAATATGCTCTGATTGCGTTTCCAAATTTTAGCTACTCGTTACTGAAGTTAACAAGAGCGCAGTGTCATATTTTCAGCCGTTGCGAAGCGGCCACACTTGTTTTCTTCTGAGATGCATGTGTAAAAGAGCGGCTGTACATTCTGGGTTAGATATCTGCAGTGGGGCTCCTGCGCCTAGCGAATCTTTATATTATACATAATATTATTCTTTTTTTTTTGAAATCTCAAGGTGAGCATTTGCATGAGTTAAATTCTCTTGCTTTATGGCTGGAATTAACTTCAAGTACATTATCAGCAATATCAAAATAAATGTGCCGATGTTATGTTTGGACACAATACCACTCAGAATATTTTTATGGTTCTTTCTAAAAATCTGTTGTTGTCAAAGAAGTGCTTGATGAAAACTACTAGCCATGCTCAACAATGAGGACACCGTAACCTCTATATGCACTTCAGAAACATTTATTTTGAAGAATAAGTGCGCATTAGAGCAATTTGAAAGCAAAAAAATTTGTGTTCTGAAAGCTTGATCAACCAGTTGCAACGTTCTTAACGATGTTCCCAATGACACCGTGTTCGTCGGTTTCGTCCCCCAGTTCATCGATGAGACTCAAGGCTTTCATGGCGTCGAGCAAGCTCTGTCTCCTGTCAGCCGTGGTCACAGACAGGTCGCCCTGAAGTGCTTTACCTAGTGCCTGTATGGCTTTCCGGCATTATGAAAGACTGTGGGATCCCTCGCTGTGATGAATAGAAATAACTGCAATTAACTGTCATCTTGAAACTTTCTCTCTGAGCTCTAAAAAGAGCAGAGCTGCCTAAAAGTACGCAATACCTTCGTTTAAATTATCCGAGGTTTGGTGCATGCCTCGTGTCTGACAGGGGGGAACCATAATCGGGTGTGCGTTTTCCCCGCTTGTTTCACACATGTTCGTCCTTCGATTGGTCAAAACTGCTTTTATTTAAATTTTTGTATTATATTAAAGAGCAAGACAATTGTTACCCACAGAGAGCCTGTGTCATATCCAGTGTCAGCAAGACTGAAACACAGAAATTAGGAGGAACATTACGCTTCGGCTTGACAGTAGACACAATGCTGCCTATGACAACGTCCTTTGATTTCAACAATTGTTGGCAGTGAGACTGAGATACAGTTTTCCAAAGTATTAAACGTCCGTAATTATATTAGTTATAGAGAAAATGAAGGTAAATATCTGTCTGTTCTTGCTGGTTATGTATATTAACGAATAACGGCCGACTAATTTCGGTACATTAGCCGTCACATTCAATCCCTACCCAACACCAGCCTTCAACGCCGTTATAGAAAAATGGTAATGTGAAACGAAATAGTATAATAACACCTTGAATGATGCTAAAAGAACGGTCGTGATACAATTTTAATACGACATGGTGTGTATTTTTTAACATCATTTTTTCCTTTCTAGGTTACGGTGAGGGGGACGCCTTTTCAGCCAAACAAGCTATATACGCTTCTCGTAATAGTCAACATTTCAGTTGGGTGTCATCACCGGCGCTAGACGCCGTTAGTTACTGCAGCTTCCTCGTCAGCGCAGCATAAAACTTATGATTCAGTAAACCCGTGAATATCTAAACGTGGCTTTGAAAAAAATTATCAATGAATCAGAACGAGGCCCACAAAGCACAAATATTTAAAATATACATCTCGGGGGCTGCCGTAATGGAGAGCGGCAAGCATTATAAGCTCTCTTGTGCATGCTTTTCTATACACCGTTGCTGAGAAAAGAAACTATGCAAACGAGCCTAAATCCCTTAGTAACAGCACTTACTTTTTACAAGCTCTTCCATGTGTTGTCTCCAGCCTCCGTCCTGTGTCTTCTGCGGTTTTATTTTCCTTATGTCTCACCAACTGGCCTACACATCTGCCCTGCTAACTCTTCCATGTCAATGCCACCAGCGCGTTGGCTGAAATACAAATACAATCACAATTCTTAATAGCTCCACACGAAAATAATTTCAGCATAATAAGATTGAAAAACGACTCCGGAGAGTGAAGTGCTAGCTATGAGCATGAAGTAATAAATTTTATATTACCGTTACCGAGGAAAACCAAAACGAAGTCAAGTATAGTGTGCGGTGTACGACTGATCCCTCTCTCAAAACGCAGGCTCATTTTCCTCTCTGTGAGAGGTGCGGGAATCGACAGCCAGTAACTCCACAAGAAAATGTTACTAGTACAAAGCTGAACACTGTGAATGAGTCAGTCTGACATCACACACTACACTTCGTCCTCGTTTTCTTCGGTCGGAAGAGGCACGAGGAAATATGTTGTGAAATGAGAAGAGTAGCCATGTAATGTATGGTGATTGTCAAAGCTATTTGGACAGAAGGGGCACCATACATGATGGTAAAACAGCGCGTAATATAGAAGGACAAAGCAGGAACACACAGACGAGACGTGCGCTGACCAGCGCACATCTCGTCTGTGTGTTCCTTCGTTTTCCTTCGCATTACGCGCTGTTTTGCCATCATGAACCACCAACTCGCCCAACAAGCCTCACTTCTTGTACCCGACAATTCTCGGTAGCCTACAGTTCTTTCCACAACCGCCCATTAAAAACATTAGATGCAGTTGAATAGTTTTTGATTTTAATGAAAGTGATTCCATGGCTTGTTGGCGGAACGTACGGGCTAGTACTATAGAGGTTCCTAATATACCCAGACCAACCTTTTGCTAGCCGGGGACCATGGACAGCTACCCATCAAGGACCGCCGTGCTAGTTGCTGCAGAAGTGTACATTTTAGAAAACAATTGCAAAGAAGCTTTGTTTCACAGTCAAATATACCCTAACATTCCAAGTCTGGTTCAAATTGCAACAATCGGAACGAGAAGACATTTGTGCATAAAAATTATTAAATGTGCTCTGTATGAGAAAAGACATCCTCTCGCAGTTACCACTATAACTATAAAATTCCAGACTAAATACTTCAAAGCACCTTTCACTGCGCAGAAACTAGCATGATGACCCACAATTAATTGACTGTCCGCAGCGGCTGTAGAAATCATCGCATTATTTTCTTCTAGTTCGCAGTAAGAATCTACCATTGGGATGGTATGAAAAGATGCATTTACGGCTCACAATTTTACTTTAAAAATTCTCCCTCACCCCGTATTTCAAATCGTGTCACCTGCAGTTTATATAAACGGTTGCCGCCATTTTTGAATGAATAATTTTCTATAGCACCATTTTGGGTTTCATCTACAAAAGTAGGAGTTGACACAAGCCGTTTACTCGAGAAATATGCCGGAGATGGTGAATCTCCAGTATAGTATTTGTTTATTTTTTATCTTCAACGGTTCCGTTTTTTTTAAAGCGCTCAATGATTTTGGTATGCAGTAGTCAACCAATACATATCACAGTAAATTTGTTAACTCTTTCGGTTGGAGAGGATTACAAAAACCAAAGCCGAAGGTTAATTCGCGTCGTTCAAACAGCGTAGCTATCACAGACTTCTGGGGTCAGAGCTTTATATTTCACTCAGGTCATGCGTGTTTCAAACAATGCAGGTTCCACATATCTTTGGGGACAGAGCTTCATATACCACTCAGGTAATGTAGGTAGCACGCAAGAATAGCCGGTGCAAATTTTCAGTTGCCCTATACGCCCGCTCCCCACACAAAACTTCCTAACCCCAAATAGACCGCAATGTGGACATCGGTAACACATCAAAGGAGGTCGGCAAAAAGGACAGAGGATTAGAAAAGAAATCCCACTTACATGATGGCCGCATCTTGCAGTAAAAAAAAAGACAAGGAAAAACAACGGAGACATAGGTTAGCCTTTATTCAGTAGAAAAATGTTTGTATTACACAAGAGCATGTTGATTTCATCAATTAGAGATAAAAGCAGTAATAGGCACAGAGTGCCAGCTGTACGGCCTTTCTTCTACGGCGACGTCAACGGTCTTACTACTCCATTTATATCGAAATCGAAATTGAAGTCGAAGTCGTAGTCAACGCAGTAAAGGAATCGTCTTTGCCTGAATTATTTTACCCTATTGGAATTTTCCCTTAACCTCCATTTTACCATACATTACCCGAAATTCAGGCGAAAACCGGCCTATTAGGTTGGTGAAACGATTAGTGCAATTTATACATCACAAATTTTCCTTTAAGTAGAAAGTTTTTGTTATAGCAGAAAGGGACGTGCTGAGCGAACGTAACATAGGCATTGATATTGAATATGCCATATCTACATAAGACATTAGTATTCTTCATCTTTAGTTACACGAGCCGCCTCTATTCTTACTCGAGACAATTGAGGATAAGATTACAAATTCAATGACGGCAACTTGTAGCTCACCTAGTGTTGCGACGACAGCGAGGGTAGCGAGAAAAATAAACATCTGCATTTTCAGCTTTCCTCGAAAAGATACGAACACATACTTTATAGAACATTTTGCAGTTGTATCAAATTAAAATTGCGTTTCTTTTGACAACGAAAGCTTTGAACCAGAACTAAACGTAGTTGTAATAATGTGAACAGTTTTGGTTTAACTATATTTTGAGATTTAAATCTGTTCAGTATTGCTTATTCTGTTTTTTTATATATATTGCTGAGTGAAGGTAATTTATTCTAGCCTTACTAAAATATTAGCAGTCAACTCGTATATATTATCTTTTAATTATTTCGTAACTTTCGTCTCTTTTATCACACGCAATCTTGCTACCAATATCATAAATATGGCTTTTACGTTGCTTTACGTTTATGAGCCCCTCTGCACCGCTTACTAAAATTGAATGCGACACTGTTAGTCTTGCAGTGCTAGTCCTGCATCGCCATGTATAAGTTATACGCACAGGTATTATGAGTACCATTCTCCTTAGGCATTGCTTATTTACGTTTCATAGGAGTACACTTTTAATATGTTAATGGGAAAGCTTTACTAGTAATAATATCATTGACTCACAGGAAATAAATGCGCAGTATATTTCACACATTATAATTTCTGTGGAAGCCGAGCCACGCCTGAGGGAAGAAGGAAGTTAGGAGGGAAAGTGGAAAGAGACAAATAGGAGCCGTAATGGAGGGCTTCAGAGAAATTTCGACCACAACTCACAAATTATGATTCATATCCAACGCTGTCTCCATAAAAACATTGCTTTAGGATCACCTCTGTGAAGCTGGGCAATTTGTCGTCTGGAAGGATGGCCACCTGGTTAACACAACAAAATAACGGTTAATAATTGACGCATAGCAAACACAACACTGTCAAGCCATCCAGCTGGTGCGCTATATTTAGTGATTGGCTGAGATAAACAATCTGCATTCTTTATTACTTGTAAAATTTGCCATTCATTTCCTTCAGATCTTTGAAACACATACTCCTACTTCTTGAAAATTACCCTATTTCTAGCTGCTGAAACGTTGCGTTTTCTTCTTGTGCGAACTTTGGCAGAGCTGTGCAGTGTGGCAATTGAATTATCCATGTAACATTTTGCATATTGAGGCAAGTTGTTATGCATACCGCTCTTGTGGGTATCATTAGATTCAAGCGGAAGAAAACTAGGAAAACTACTGCCGCTTTTAGTGCCCTTTCCTAATATTCTAAGGTAGCATAAATATTCCTACACGTTCATGAGGTCTATCCCTGAAATAATGCCGCTTACCATTCGCTTTAATTTTGTTCCACTGTAATGTGCACACCGGTGGTAGCCCAGTGGTTAAAGCACTGAAATGCGGAACCCAAGAACGCCGGAGCAAATTGTGACCGGTCCATCAGCCTCTGGATGCATGCGAAAAGCAAAGCGCGCTTTTACTCTGCCATGTCAGTGCATTAGAGCGTACCCCGAAGTGGTCTGTAGTTTCAAAGCCTTCTTTTCGGCTTCAGTCATATCCCTAGCCACTTTGGGAATTTACAAAAAAAATATAAAAAATCTTCGAAATTTCATTTAAAACTGCAAGTATCAATTTAGTTTTCAAAACTTAATAAAATAAACAAAATCGCAAATGATTGTTTAAAAGCCTGGGCCTCCATTGTAGCGACAATCGTAATGGTACAACGCTGTGCTGTTTTGTTCATTCATCAGATCAGAAGCCAAAGAAAGCAACAACATCTGTCTTCTGAAACATTCCTTTTTTCGCTTGCGTGGATGTTGGTATTCCTTTTTAATTTCAACATGCGCAGTTATAATCGCCTTTTTATCTTTTATAAAAAACCTGCTTTAGGGCTCAGGCTTTCCAGCCCTTAATACAGACTTCGTAACTATCCTTTTAAGTTTTGCAGATTAGTGGATTCTGATAATCACTACAGACACTAAGCTACGACTTCCCTCGGGATATGTCTAGGCACTACAAAACATATTTGAAAAAAAAAACACATATATATAAAAAGTGGCTTTTTATCAATTTGCATATACTTTAAAATGTATTTCTGCCTACCTGGCCTATTTTACTCAAAAAAGACGAAGTATGAAGCTAGAAAGGTCCAGTCGCTCTTTTGTACCACAGGCCATGTTGACGCCTCCTTATTATGTGCAATGGAAAGACAATGAGCCTATTCTATCAAATTTCATACTGAGTGGTGTTGCAGGGACATTTGTTTGATAAAAGGTGGATTGCTGCATTACAACAACTTCAACGGAGTGCAAAAAATCACGAAATATGTAGCAGTCAGCCCAGGTGTAGCGCAATAACTGCACAACGGCAGGTACAGGTTGTTTCCAACTTGAAGGGACACTAGGAGGGCGTGACCGCAGCGCTTCGCATAACATAGAGGCGGACGTCTGAGCAGAATCGGCGATAAATGCGCATGCGGTGTAATCATGGCCGGGGGCTTTATCCGCACTTGCGAGCAGTACCTCATATCCTCGTCGGATGCCAGTGGCAGAAGTCCTCATTGCAATCTCTTCTCTCGTTAACGCCCCAGCCCGACACCCTGATTTTGATGACATATCAGATGGCGATTACCTGGCGCAAGCTCTTCTATCCAGCACGCCATGTTTTTGTCCGATATCGATACTTTAACGGTTCAATAAAATGCAGGCTGCATGCACTCGGTCAGGCGACCGTAATAATAATGGCTCTACATGCCCATACGGCGTTTCTTAGGTGCTGAATTAATCACAGTCGGACACTAGAGAACACACGCAATATTTAACAGGCGTTTTTCAGATTAAACACCAAAGCGATTTGTAATATTTGTGGCCATTTTATTTATAAGGGAAAAATATAAAAGTGCTTATTTTCTCTGGTTTCTTAAGAGGCTATACGCTCTGAAGCAGCCAACTACAGGGTAGAATATGCGGAACAAAGCGGCGAGAGAGATAAGTCGAGATAAAAATAAAATAAAAAAAAGCGTGAATAAGATTTTAAGCTATTTAAAGCAGAACCTATTCTTGGTCTGCTCAAAATTGAAAGACCGCATCCCGTCAAACGTTGGACTGCGCCCACACTAGGGTTTCCTTTTGAGAATATAATTTGCCATGTTTTAAATCGGCAGCGCTCAGCTGCTATGCAACGCTGTCATTGTTGCCTTTACCGAATGTTTGTCTAATGAGGTTTCGATTTAAGAGCTAGACAAACTAAAGGCTCTTCTAGTTCATGATAATGCTCAGAAAATGCCTCAAGGGTAGTATTCGAGGAACTGAAACGTCGAACTTAAAGGTATACAGGTTGAGAAAAATTGCAACCCAGTAGACGTGCTTGGAAATGTCGGAGAAGCGTTTGGTAATCAAATAAATAGGTGAGCCACCGTGTTCCTGTGCAGAATAGTGGAAAGGAACATTCCGATGAGAGCATTGTTGTTGTTTTAACCGGTCCTCAAAACGCATGCGGATGTTGGAAAACAACGAAAGGCGAGGTTCACAACAACTGATCTGGGACTTGTTACTAAGCAGGCAGTATTTGTGGACGAGCACATAGGCCCACAACTAAGGAAGCTACTTGGGGATGGCAAAATCTACGCACACAAAACAGAGGCGACTCTTGTGCTATACACAACCTGCGAATCAGACTTGGCGAAGATAGCCTAAATCTTGCCTATCGATCGGTTACATCACTGCCATTCCTTTCACTCCGGTGATCATTTCATTTGATGTTATCTGCCCGAGTAGTGGTGCTTAGACGTCATTTTGCACTGCAATGCAAAATCGGCTGGAAGCAAGGACGATGAGCTGATAGCACTTCTTGAGGAGTCTGGGTTTGAATTTCATATCGTCATGTTAAGAAAGAATTGGTTCGAATCGAAGATGAAGTACTTTGCTCTCTCGGTTTCAGAGCATTTTTCGTGTGCGGGTCAAACCGCCCTGGTGGGGGAGGTTTACAACTTGTATCTGAGCAGTTGTCATACAGCTTATTACTGAATTCTCGATTGTACGCCTTATTACGAAGCCTTTTCTTTACCACATAAAAAAAATCGATTTTTTGTTCTTTACCGCTCACCAGATGGATACAGGGATCGACGTTGTTTTGTTTTTAGAGCGCATACTGAATTTAGTGTCTATAAATAATCTGCACGCTGTAATAAGCAGTTACTACAGCATTAAGCTTTTACATAATACAGCATAATCTTGTGAACTGCACTTATAATTGGACACATTTGAATCCAAAATTGTTATAAATGACCAAACGCGCTTCAACCATTCTACTGGAAGTCTTTCAGAAAGCCTTCTGGATTTGTTTTTAACAAATGATTTTCAGGATATTCTACACGCTGGTGTGACTCAGTGGGCTTGAGTGACCATCTGCCTATTTACTTATTTTGTAAAGATGGTGAGTTGTTGAGGTAAATCTTGAATCATTCTGAGCCACTGACTGTACACGAAATTACTCCAAGAAGTCTAAATACTAAAAATTAATAATAGAAACTTCAACCTTATCTCTGCATGCATAAATGATAACAAAGTGTACGAAATTTATATTGGTACTCTTAAAGAAGCGTACAAAACATCCAATTGAATAATAAAGTAACTAACTCCAGAAAGGTGCGTAAGCCCTCAATTACCGGTGAATGCCTCAGTATGATTAAGATAAAATATGCATTACAATCTAAATTCTGCCAACTAGGAATTCTACAGACCTTCTTGTCAATACGAAACACAGAAACAATGCTAGAAAACGTCTCATTGACACAAAATCAGTTATTTTTAAAACCTTCTGAGCGAACAAGGCTCTAGTAGCAGAGACATAAGGCGCGAACTGAGCAAAGTGTTAAATTCTGGAAGCCTACAAAATGAGGAACTCGAATTAATAATTAACAATGAGGTTCTGAAAGAACCAAGTTTGATAAACAAGTTTAATGAGCGTTTTACAAATCTAGTTGAAAGCGTTCGCGATAAAACTGCTCTGGACTTTCCGAACATAAAAAGTAAAGAGCGCCTTCGTTTAGCCAATAACACCAGAGGAGGTACTCCTGGTTTAAACAACAACAACAAAAAAAGAAAACTAAAGCAGGGGATTTTAATATGCTTTAGATATGACATATTAGGTCTTTTATCGATAATTTTGCATTAGTTTTAACTCATGTATATATTATTTGCATATCTACAGCTGTTGTACCAGATTAGAATGGGTTGGAAAACATTTATTGTCACCAATGAGCGATTTGTGGGCATTACACTTAGATGGCCTCAACTCCGTTGCTCTCGGAGACATTATGAAATCTCAGTAGCCCGAACTTGGTCAACATGTCTGAGCTGACCAGTCTAGCCGATGGCTCACCATCCAAATACACACTTGTCGGAGAAAGTGTGACAGATACTGCACTTTTCCTCCGGAAGTCTCATCTTGTTTAGCGTTCCTGCCATCTGCCATCCTACACTTCAACGCGCTAGCCTCCCACCGCTCCAGAGAAGGGACGGGTAGTAGGTCCGCCGGTAGCGGTGCTTTTTTTCAGCTCCATAATATATGATCGCACCCGCCCATTTCGCTGCAGTGTTTGTAATTTGGATTGTATTGTTCTGTGTTCATGTGTGATAATTTAGATGGGCTGAAAAAGGCACGCGTCTGGAGCCGACGCCAGATTACTTCTGCCTTTTGTTCCCCGAGTGTGCCGGCACCCATATTAATTCCACCTCGTTTTGGTACGAGTCTTTATACCTTAAAAATCGCTCTATCTCTTTGGAGATCGTGCCACTCGCAAAATTGTTTATAGCAGATTTGGAATCGCTAATCATGGTAACCGCTTTGGTGCTGGCCATCGCCATGGCGATAGCCGCCTCCTCTAGTGTTCGAGTTTACACCTCTTTTGAGTGGGTCAACCCATTTATTTAGATTCGCAGATTTCCCTCGGAGCGGTTCTGTCCCTGACGTTTCTAAGAGTATCCCAGTCTGTCAGCTTCTTTGTGTGCAGTGTCCCCTTCAGCGGTATGATAGGTATTTCAATTTCTATGATATAATGATCACTACCTAAGGTGTGTTCTGTGTTTTACCCCTTCTCGCTCTCTAGGCCTCTGCCCAGCGTCAAGTCTGGGGAAGTGTCTACACTGATACTGTTGCCCATCCTAGTGGGGTCTTGCGGTTTGTTTAGTATTTTTATTCTTAAATATCGAATTTCCATCCATAGTTGGTTTGCTTTGTGTGAGGTCATCCTATATCTCCAAGCCGGGTGCGGGGAATAAAGTATAAATTGATTATTAGCCCTTTCTTGTCAGCTAGTCTTATGGCTTTCCGTCAAAGATCTGCAAGTCTGTCCCTTGGTTTTTGGGCGAGTTGTAAGTGTACAGAATGAATTGAGACTGTTGTCTCCCTTTGTGTTTGGGATTAGTTCAATCATTACATAGTCTTCACTCTTGTTTTCGAGTTCATGTTGTATCTGTCAATTTTTTTCGCACTAACGTAGCCGTGAACGACCTAGGTTTACGGCCCCTTTGTAATTCTAGTGAGGTATACGCGGCGCAGCCGATTACCATTACCCTGCCGCTTGCCTATTGTAGCGTGATTACATCGGGTGTGTTTTCAATTTTTTGAATGCGTGCCTGTAGGCTCCCTCCGTAGAGGGGGGGGGGACCTCTGCAGTTCCACTGCCAGATTAAATTCAGCTTACAAAGGTGACGGAGTTATTGAAGTCGGGAGACAAAAATAATTATTTTATTACGCACGAATAGCAACACTCCTGCTTATTTTGAAAGGTTTGAAAAACATTATTCTCAAAACCGTAACAACGTTTGATCATACGTTTTACATTATAAAGACACAATAGTACGGCTTCCGAGAGCCTATGTCAACTATTTAACTCCTCTGAAGCAAAACGAATACATACTTAACGGATTTGAAGAATCGATTTTCACTTTGAGTATCTTCGTAATTTTTTCAAAAGCTTTCGGCGCAATTTTTTATAGCCCTTTATTGCATACATTGGCACATTACGGAGTCCGTCGGACTATTCGTGAACTGATAAAATTGTATTTGCAGCAAGAGGGAACAGTAAGTCCTTATAAAAGTAGAGTATTCAGCATTCCTCTTAGTGAGAGAAAGGGTATCGCAGTATATATATTCTTGGGTCGATCAGATTTAGTATTTATGTTAATAATATCACAGTTGTTAGTGATCCAGCATATTTTGTTATTCATGCGGATACCAAGTTTTCATTCAGCGTAAGGAGATTTATAAACATGAAAATTTAGCTAACGCTACCCTTAATAGGCTGCTTCACTGGAGCGCAGTACATTCATTAAAAAATAGTGGAAACAAGGAAATCATCATTATTCGCATCAGTACACAAGCAAATAAGGTGTCATTTGTAAATATATCTTGGTACCTCTAAAAGAGAGCATGCAAAAAATTAAAACATTAGGAGTAGTTTCTACCGAGCTTTTAAGCTGAAACGCTCACACTGACCTCCTAGAAAGCTATATGTTGGCGAGGGCCTGTGTAATGATTTAGAGACTGCGAAAGGGGCTCCCGTAGAAACTCGGACTTCTTGTTTGCAGTGGCATATGAACCTGCATATAGAATAATGTAACGTTGTATAAAGGGGAGCATCAGAAACGAACATTCACAGAATACATTTATGCAGACAAAACTTGCAAGCCATATTTCAAATGCGCCCTTTGTTGTTCACACAGGGGATTTATTTCATACATTCAGTTTGCTTTCTGTTAGACATATTTATACTTTTAACTTGTTGGTAAAATACAAAAGCGGTTTAAAACACAACAATAAATATTCAATTCAGATGTGCAATATCAAATTGACAGGTGCAACTGCCATATATAGAGATGCAAACAGAACTGTGGTATTTGCCTTTTGGTCGCCCCAATAACGGCTTCAATAGGTTGCAACACCGTGTGCTATGCTTGTTAAATAACCTGGAAAGGTAAAATGTAGATCTTGAAATTATGACTAGAAACCCTTGGAGGAAATGTTTGATGTCGAACGTTGGGCTCGATATATAAATTGTGTTCTTTCAGTAAAGCAGTCTTCTTTTGCCGCATGAAACTTTGGAATAAAGTAACCTGTTTAAATTAGCAGGGTATACATTTTTATGCAATTGTTACTATTGACAATGCTTCTTTCGGTTGGCTTTCTGTCGTGCTTGCTTTCAAATAAGTTAGCATCTATTTGAGATCGTTTTGTATGGTAATGGTCTGTTTAGAGTCGTTGTGAAGTACATTATGTGTGTGTTCAAATATGCATGTATTCTTTGTTTACCGTGTGCCTAAAAATCCGCACTGCACAAATTAACAGCAGCAAGAACCTCGTCAAGCTGCCCGTACAAGTAACAGCTTTTTTTTTACCTTGGCATTTCGTTTGTACATCACGGAAGAATGCTATTGTAAAGATCGATTGATTGATTGATTGATTGATTGATTGATTGATTGATTGATTGAGGATGAAATAATCTGGCTACCAATCGCACTCGAAGAGCCGGATGGGCTTGTGTCTTGAAAACTTCTGTAACACTCGCAAAGCCTTCGCGAAAATAATGCTGCATGTGCCTTACATCATCGTCTACATGCCTGAAAGCCGTTCTGGAGCGAAAGATACTGCATAGGCCTAATAAGATGATCAAGTCCAGCGGTACCCCATCACCATCTTCAATTGGTAAAAATCGAATTCCGAATGCATCCACGGGTACGTCTTTTTTAATTGTTCGTTGTAGAATATCCCAGAAGAAAAAGACCCAGAAGAAAACGTGCCTGAGGGGCTTACGAGAATGGAAGCGTTGCTGCAAATGCTTGATTTGTAACGCAACCCAAATCGCGTGGTTTTAACCCATGTTGTGTATTTGTCGCATAATATTCGGTGTGTGTGTGTGTGTGTGTGTGTGTGTGTGTGTGTGTGTGTGTGTGTGTGTGTGTGTGCGCGCGCG
>JAJIZL010017467.1:26579-45596 GCA_023969395.1 Amblyomma maculatum
GTGTGTGTGTGTGTGTGTGTGTGTGTGTGTGTGTGTGTGTGCGTGTGGAGTAATGTTCTGCATGTGTAAAATCTGATAATAAAATAGTCAAGAAAGAACAAAAAAGAGTCGGATGGGCGCGATTCGAAATGAAGGCGACAGAACAAGAGCAGTGGAGCCCGAGTTCAAGTGGTCTGGTTTGAGAGAGTCAACGACCATGTTTTCCCGGCCATTGACGATTACGACAATGCGCTCAGGAGCATTCGAGACAACCATGATCCTTACTGCAGCCGTAAGGGTGGGTACACAGCGTTTTGACGTAGAAAGACGTGTTCGCAGCTCTCAAGGTCGGGACTGACGTAGACACGACGACAGCCTTGAGTGGCTCATGCCCGCGGACATGATCGTGTCCGCGATCATGAGCCATTCCAGGCTTGCGTCCTAATATCAGGGCTATACGTTACAAAGCCTTTGTTTCGAAGTAGGCGAATGCAAACACGCTGGTCCCCTCCGAACCCCAGAAAGCTTGGAAATACTTCCGCCTATTCGAAGTTAGGGCCAAATTTCGAAACACTCCTTAGCTATAAGTGCAGACGCATTAACAGCGACTCGCCTTCTTTGAATCCCATTTAAAACAAGCTTTACCGAGGAGCGCATATTACGGCCTGTCTTGGAACGCCATTTCTTCTAGATTTGTACTGCGCTAACTTCATGTTCCCTATCATCGCTCCTTCACTGGAACGCACACTGCATTGCACAAAAAATGGCTTTAGGCTTGCTCAGTATAGGGCATCTCTGGGGGCTCTGTGATGCACACTACGAGTGGAAAAGCCCGCAGAGCAAACATTCGTTTCTGCTCCAGCAAAGCCCCTCCGTAGCTTTAGTTGCATGTTGTCAGGCCAACGATATTTCTCGGTCCGGACAAGTACATCAACAAAATATTATAAATGTGCTCTTACATTTTTTTTTAACTTGAACCATTTACCCCCCCCCCCCCCCCCAATTTCGGGGATATTCTCAACACCAAGCATTTAGAAGCACCTCCTTGTCAGTCTTAAGTTCGCTCCTTAGCCAAGGAGCCGCTAAGGATGGTTAGAACAGTAGACGCCTCTTTGAGTTTAGGAGGCATGGAGGGTAGGGCTCTTCGTAGAAGGCAAGGGATTAGTGTAGGCCAAGGATTGTTTTGAAATTTGGTTCTGAAGGAATTTCAAGTAGTAGACTAGGCAGTCGTCAAGTAGTATTCTATAGCGAATATATAGTTGTACTGTTTTTGCTTAAGCTCAATATTTCCTCGAGATGAACGGTGCTCCCATCAGCATTTCGTTTCAGGCTAAAAGCATTACAAAACGCATAAACTGCTCAATCAGTTAGGTAGAAGAATGCAAACATCCACCTTAACTCGAGGATAATGCAGCATGCCGTTAGGGTTTGGAACTTAAAAAGGAGCCCCCTTCCCCCCTCCTCCACCTAATGCCAAGAGTGAGATGCTGGATCCAGGGACTTATGGCCGTGATCCGGAAGCACTCTGTTTATCCCCGTCCTTCCTGCACGCGTTCTGTGTAAATATATTTGTGAGCCCTGGCTTTGAATTTCATCGGTTTGATCCCGCCCTGTGCTGGCCTCAGCCACTTCGCTAGACGTCTCGCCGTCCAACGATCCAGCGCCGCAGCATTCGCCGATTGCCTCTCAGTTCGAGACATCGGTATCCACCTATAATGCACAGCTTTCGTTGCCTCATGCGCCACAACTCTGAGCGCATATGTTACCACCCAAATGCTGCGCGATGTGAGTTGCCTTCAGAAGATTGGTAATTGTTCCTGTACGACAGATTTCACTGGGGCTCTCTTCTATTGCACCTTTATCATAGATTGCACTTGACCCTCTTCCATCACACCATTGGCGTTTATACGCCCATGGGTGCTCATAAAATACTACACTGGCGGCGTGCTAATAGACCCAACAGTCATCGGGACTCAAACTTTATCCAGCTTTCTTTGGCGACATAAAACCTACCAAGGTATTCTTATTATAACCGCGGATTCTATGGCAACTGGAGCTCCCATGTTTGTTACATCTCCCGTGCACATCTGTATTAAATACTTACTGTTATGTTCTAAACTGCTTTTGTATTTTACTGACAAGTTAAAAGTATAGAACTGTCTAAGAGAACGCAAACTGAACGTCTTAGACAAATCCTGTGTGTGAGCAGGAAAGCGCACAACTGAAATATGAGGAACACATTTATTCCGTACTAAATTTAATCTGTGAATGATCGTTTGTGATGCTCCCTTCCATACAAGGATGCCGAACCTAAGCGTACCTACGCAGGTAGCTCTCGCGTAACTCCACGCTTATCCACAGTCTAAACCATACCTATTTTTTATTAGTACCTGATCTAATAAGGCTAGTTTAGCAGTGCTGTTAGAGAACTGGATGGGTACGAAGAGGATATGATGGGTAATAGGTTAGAAGGCCAAATGAGGCATATATTGAAGGTAGGGCATGTACTGTGTTAATGAGATTTACCGTGTAGACGACAATTAGGCGTTATGTTTCTTGTCAGTAAGGACATAGCTGGTAATGCAGAGGAATTCTATAGTATTAATAAGAGTATGGCAGGGATCGTAATTAAGCTTAATAAGCGTTAAAAACGGGGCGTTCTACAAGCCTAGACGCCTATATTTATTTACGATGAGGAGACAGTTGAAAGCTTCTACTAAGGTTTAGTGTCGCCAGTGGGTAAAGTAAACAGTCAGAATACTGTACTGATGGCCGACTTCGAACTCAACGTAAGAAGAAAGCAAACTGGAAACTAGTCAGTGGGAATCTACGAATTGGGCTAAGGAATAACCGGCGGAAGTATTAGTTTAGTTTGCTTAATAGAATAACTTACGACTAATGAATATCTTCTTCGGCAAACGGAACAACTGGAAGTGGAAAAGGAAAAACCCTAACGAGGAGACTAATCAATATTTTGACTCCATACAGTGTTCTAAAACTGGAATTGTGCATGATGTAGAGATAAGCGGAAATATTCAGTGCAGTGACCACAAGGTGATGAGGTCTCAAATTAATCAGGGTGCTGAAAAGGAACGAAAGAGATTTGTGAGGAAATAGTTCATCAACGAATTAACGTCAAGAGAAAAAGTAGAATTCATGTTCTCGCTGCGGAATAGATACCCAGTACTAACAGAGGAAGCTGACCTTAGCCTAGAAGCAATAAACAATCATTTCAAACATATTACTCAGCGCGCAGTAGAAGTAGGCGACAGAATTATTAGAGAGGATACGGGTAAACTATATAAGGAGTGGAAAGATATGATTTCGAAACCCAAATGTATGAAGCCTCCACCCAAACAGATATGATTGAACTGGCTGATATATTAAAGCTATTCATTAAATGTAAGGTGGCGGACACAAGGAAGTAATTAATAGGAAAAATTAGCAGGCTGTAAATAATAAACGTAGCCTGCAATCGGTAAAGAGGAAATTAGGCAACGGCAAAAATCACGTGTAGGCACTGAGGGACAAGGTGGGCAATGCAATTACTAACATGGACAAGATATTCAAGGTGGACGAGGAGTGTCCGGTCCTTTACAGTAGGCAAAGTAGTCAGGACAAAAATTAGATTGGCAGTAGTGAAGAGCAATCAGACATTCCGATGGTAACGAAGGAGTAGGTGATAAAGCCATAGAAGCTATGAAAAAGGGGCAAGCAGCTGGTGAGTATAAGGTAACTATAGGAAAGGGTCGGATAAGGTAAGAGAAGGAAGCGATATCGTGCTAGAAAAACTATGTAGTCACCCTGTATACACCATGCCTGATGACTGAAATCATATAATAACGCTAGCATTAACATAATTCATAAGAAAGGGGATGTTAAGAATTTGAAAAAAACACACCAATCCGCTTATTACCCATCACATAAAAGGTATTTATTGATGTAATCGCTAATATGATCCGGACAGCCTTAGGCTTTCGTCAATCAAAGGATAACGCAAGTTTTCGGAAAGCGTTATACTACCATCGATCGTATCCATAATATCAACGAGGTCATAGAAAAGTGCACCCAATATAACCAGCCATTATACATTGCATCCTTTGACTGCGAAAAAGCATTTGACTCACTCCAAACCTCGGTAATCATACAGAATTTGCAAGATCAGGGTGTAGGCGAGCCATATGTGTAAATACTAGAAGATATCCATAGTAGCTCCATAGCAACCATAGGTCTACGTAAAGATAGTGATAAAATGTTAATTAAGGAAGGTGTAAAATAAGGAAACACGATCGCCCCAGTGTTCTTTACAGCTTGCTTAGAAGGTGCATTCAAAAAGGTGGAATGGGAGCGGTTAAATACGAGGTTTGATGGAAACTATCCTAGTATTCTGCGATTCGCTAACGATATTGCCTTTTTAATATGTAGGGTTGAACTGCAGCTAATGAATAATAATCTAGAGAGGAGAAGCAGAAAAGTGGGCTTAAGGATTAATATGTAGAAGACTAAGGCAATGTTGAATAGCCTGATAAACGAACCGTAGTTTAAAATAGCTAGCAAAGCGATGGAAGTGGTGGGGGAGTATGTCATCATCAGTAGCAATCACAAATTCGGACCTCGAAATGGAAATAACAATGAGGATAAGACTGAAATGAACCGCATTCAGAAGATGCTTACACATTATGACTAGGAGCTCTCCGATATCAGTGAACAAAAAAATGTATAACAGTAACATCCTACCGAAATATCATATTGTAACAGTTGTTAGACTAAAGAATTGCTGTAACCGCCGAACGAGGGCACCGCGAGAGCTGAGTCAGGAACGCGGGCCACAGGAACGGGCGGGCACTTCAGCGTCTTCTACTTCGTCCCATTTAGCTCCTTCTAGCTCTAATGCACGTGTCACTGCCCCCTCCTCTGGAGCATCGACCCGATGCGGTGTTACTGTCAGACAGACGAGCGGGAAGAGAAAGCGTTCAAGGGTTACACCAATAGTCAGGCATCATGGGGTAGACTACATGCAGCCTGAAAGTCAGTCGGAGGTTCGCTCGTAGTAGGGCCTCGTTCGCACCACATGCACAACGTCACTGCGCTTGCCGTTTTGCGATGAATGAGCCGGCGAGGCTGGTACAACTTCATACGCTACGTCGCTGAGGCGGCGGACAACAAGGTAAGGGCCGAAGTAGCGGTGCAGTAACTTTTCGGACAGCCCGCGGCGACGAACGGGCATCCAGATCCACACATAGTCGCCTGGGTTGTAAGTAACGTAGCGGCGTCCAAGGTGTAGCGTTCAGCATCAATCTGCTTGCTGCTGGCGGTGAATACGATGCCTGGCCAGTTGCCGCGCTTCTTACGGGCGCTGAACATAAGTGGCGACATTGACGTCAAGTTCGGTCTCGCTGTCAGGGAGGTCCACGGGTAGCATAGCATCCCGGAGGATGGTTACGCGGCGACCGAAGACTAATTCAAACAGAGTGAACCGCGTCCTTTCTTGTTGCGCGGTAATAGAGAGTTTTAGTACTGCGTACGTAAGCATACGCAGAACCCTTGCGTACGTAGGCGGCCTGCGTGCTGCTTACTGCGCATGCGTCATACGCAGCACGTTTCTTGCGTACTGCGTATACGTTGCTCACGTACGCAGAAATCCCTACCTCTGCGTGCGTTCACTGAACCGTCTGCGTGTTGCTTTCGCGTATGAGAAAGCTCGACAGACACGTTTGGCTATATGGCCGCGCATGATAAACAGCAAACACGCCGTTTTTTTCTTCTTTTTGTTGCAGACGAATTGGCGTTTCGCGAGAAGTGAAAACTTCTAATGCATTTGTTGCTCGGCAGTAGAGGGCGCGACTTTCAAATTGTGCCTTATGCGACGCACAATTTGTTTTCTATGAATGCACTGCGCGAACGCTCCAACTTCTAGCAGGTGTATTTCGTCTCGAGGATTGCTGAAACCTGAAGCAGTAAGTACCATGTTTCCCGTGGGCTTTACACTATAGACTAGCGCGGTGTTTACAAAGTGTTTACAAACAAATGGGGCGCTCGCGACCCCGCTACAGACAGAGGGTGAAATGTACAGGCTTACCACCCATGAGAAGATGTGGAAGCAAGAGATTTCAAAGCCGTTTTATGTCTTCACGGAGCGCCTATGATGTTTTTTTTTGGCATAGAGCAAGTACAAACATCCTAGAACAGACTGTGAAAATATGAAATGCCATTTCAAAGGCGGAGTATCTATATAACACTGCGAGACTTAAAGATGTACGAGTTGGTAGGGCCCTTAGAAAAGATGTAAACACAACTTACGTATCTTTCTCGTTTAGTACAGTACCAATGGAGGCTGCTTATCATTAAATGTTTGCGATTGCTTTGAATAAGTGTGTAACAAAGTATGCTAAGTCATTCCGCGGGTAATTTATTTATAACCACCGCTAAAATATGTATTGTGAAGCCGCACATACCGCATACGCGCTCGCTATGCGCTGGGTGCTTCTCCCAATCGCGGAAGCTTCTCGTATACAGCTGCCGTATGTACTTAACTTTCCTAATACCTGTCATTAAAATAAGCCGCCCATAGACAAAACTACATTCAAAAAGCATTTTTAAACGTCGGAAGGGAACGGTAAATTGTAGCAGACGGCGGTGCAGTCCACGCTCTATTCGATCGCAGACGACGCCAGCGACCGCGAACGACATTCGTGTGAGCAGACGGACTTTTGGTCGTCTACTCCTGTGCATGGTTCGTTTTTCGTGCCGAGTGATGACTGCCTTCAGCTTAAAAGCTTGTATCGTTTGAGCGGTCGTATTTAAGAGGGAACGTTGAAGCTCTCGGATGAGCGGACAGCTAGATTCTTTACAACGCAGATTCATCGTGACGCGTTAAATATTGTTTGACTCCAAAAGAGCCGTAGCATATTCTGACATACTTTTTCTTCCAAACATTCGCTAACTTTTAACCATCTGCCGTGTTCATTGGTGCTGGCCTAAACCGGAAAGATATTTTGGTAAGTTTTATTTGCATATATTTCCGCGGGCCATGCTCTCGGCTTTTACGGCATACGTTTCGTGGCATTTTAAATATACTCCGCTTCTCTTATGAGACTTCGCATAGTTTCGCAGTGTGTTCTCCGAGGTTTCATAGTTACTTTGCACTGAATGATGACATCATAGGCGCACCGTGAACCCAGAAAACTTCTTTGACATGACATCTTTTCTCCCGGGAAAACGGCTTGCTTCTTCGGATTTAAATTTTGCACGAGGTTGTATTGTTAATGTTTGCATTCTACTACGTTTGAAGGGAGTAGTGTCCCAATTCGGTCAAAGTTATTCATTATATTCTTATCTTCTGCAACAACGACGAGCCAAAGCAGCACCTTTGCAGCACGGGTTTCATCTCTCGCATGTCGGAAAAACAAAGCAGGAATTCCTGCACTGGAAAATTCAGTTTTTGGATGGTTGCGAGATGGCACTACACAGGCCCCTGCGCTTGCCACGTTAGCTTTCGGACCCTGCGTACGTATGCGCTTCCGCCCTACTAAAAGTCTTTCTGTGGCATGTATACGTGATCATGCTGTAGCGTTCCGCAAAGTACGTGGGCTGTGCGCACGCAGCGCTCATTACGCAGTACTAAAACTCTCTAATATACGCGAACGTTGCGTATGGAAGAATTTGGTCCCATGTTTTGTGCTCGACATCAACATACATAGAAAACATGTCGGTTAAGGTCCTGTTGAGGCGTTCCATCAAGCTATTGTCTGTGGGTGGTAGGCTGTTGCACGTCTATGGCTGGTGTGCGTGAGCTTCAGTACAGCCTGAGTGAAGCGAGCCGTAAATGCAGCTCCACGGTCGGTAACGATAGCTGCGGGAGCCCCATGACGCAAGCCTATGTCGTGGACAAAGAATTCGGCGACTTCAGCAGCAGTACCGCTTGCAAGTGACGCAGTTTCAGAGTATCGCGTCAAGTAATCCGTCGCGACCACAATCCACCGTTTTCCAGTAGACGACTTCGGAAAAGGGCCGAGGAGGTCTACGGCAATTTCCTGAAAGGGGGTTTTTGGGGGTGCTATAGGCTGCAGAAAGCCAGCTGGTCTCAGAGGAGGAGATTTGCGCCGTTGGCAATCGCGGCATGTTGCTACCTATTTACGCAATGATGGTAGTAAATTGGGCCAGTAGTACTTCAGCCGAATTTTTGCCAATGTGCGATTGATCCCCAAGTGGCCGGCGGATGGTTCATCATGACAAGCGCTCAAAGTTTCGGGCCGTAACTGGGGTGGCATCACAAGCAGAAACGTCTCCCTGGTGCTGTCAAAGTGGCGCTTGTAGAGCACGCCACGCCGTAGAGTGAAGGACCGCAGCCCACGACGAACCAAACGGGGTAAACTAGCATTAATACCCTCCAGGTACGCAATGAGTGGCGACAACTCAGAGTCGGTCCGTTGAAGTTGCGCCATACGAGAGATGCTGACGGCACAAAGGATAGGACAAACATCGATGATGTCTTGCGTAGCCGGTTCCATGGGTGCTCGTGATAAACAGTCCGCGTCTTGGTGCTGCCGGCCCGACTTATAGACGACTGTCATGTCGTACTCCTGTAACCGGAGGCTCTACCTGGCCAACCGCCCGGAAGGATCTTTAATGCTGGCTAGCCAGCATAGCGAGTGATGATCACTGACAACACGAAACAGTCGCCCGTAGATGTACGGTCAGAACTTACTCAGAGCCCAGATGACGGCAAGACACTGTTTTTCTGTCGTCGAATTGTTCCTTTCCGGACGATAGAATGTACGGCTCGCGTAGTCGACGACTCGTTCTGCACCATCCTGCCACTGTGCGAGGATCGCTCCGATGCCGACATTGCTGGCGTCAGTGTGGATATCTGTGTCTGCATTCCCGTCAAAATGAGCTAATATCGGTGGACTTTACAGGCGGCGACGGAGTTCCTCGAAGGCTTCGTCTTGGGCACTCCCCCATAAAAAGGGTGTGTCACCTCGAGTCAAGGCTGTCAATGGCTCAGTTAGGCGAGAAAAAGCTTTAACAAAGCGACGGTAATAGGAGCAGACGCCCAGAGAACGTCGGAGGGCCTTCTTGCCGGTTGGGCGGGGGAAACTGGAGACGGCGAAATTCTTGTCGGGATCTGGGAGAACACCTTGTACGCTGACCACATGTCCCAATAAACGGAGTTCCTCGAAGGCGAAATAACATTTCTCTGGCTTGATAGTTATTTGCGCAGACTGGAGAGCTTGAAGGACAATGCGCAATCACTGCAAGTGTTGTTCGAAACTAGACGAAAAATGACCACGTCGTCCAGGTACACAAGGCATGACTGCCACTTCAGACCAGCTAAAACAGTGTCCATCATGCGTTGAAACGTGGCCGATGCAGAACAGAGCCCAAACGGGAGCAGCTTAAATTCGTACAGACCGTCGGGCGTCACGAAAGCTGTTTTCTCGCTGTCTCGCTCGTCCACCTCGATCTCTCAATATCCGCTTTTCAGATCTAAGGAAGAGACGAACCTGGCGTCTCGGAGTCTGTAAAGCGCATAATCGATCCTGGGTAGTGGGTACACGTCTTTTTTGTAACCTGATTCTGTTTCCTGTAATCAATGCAGAATCGTAACGGGTTGTCTTTCTTTTTCACCAGGACGACCGGCGACGCCCACGGACTTGTTGACGGCTGTATAACATCGTCTGCAAGCATTTCATCGACTTGCACTCTAATAGCCTCCAGCTATTTATGCGAGACACGGTATGGACGCTGACAAACTGGTGGCGTGGCTGAATCGATGACGATACGATGCTTGGCTACCGGTGTACGTCCGACCTTAGAGCTCGTCGTGAGACAATCTTTAAAATCAAGTAGTAGGGACGAGAGAAGGTTCTTTTGATGAGGTGACAAACCCGGGTTGATGTTAACCTTCTGAAGGACGTTGTGTGCTGCGGCATCGTCATGAAGATTCATCTCCACGGGGCACAGATGCGGTAACCCATCTACATCGTGGAGGAAGGCGACAGCCGTTCTCTTCGCGAGGTGTTGAATTTAATTGGTGAAATTCGTCAGGAAAACTGTCGCACAGCCGTCATTCAGGTCGACAAGACCGCTCGCAATAGCCACTCCCTTCTCGAGCAACAGCGAAGGGTTACTGTCCGCAATACCTTCGTAGTCGTGAAACCAGTCGTTCCTAACTAACACCAGCACACTGGACCGTGGTGGCAGCATTACGTCGTCTTCGACAATACACAGAGCGTTGACTCCTGGGTCGTCTGTGTCACTGTGCGCCAAAGCTTGCTTTGTCGAAAACGTAACTCGCGCTTTGTGTAAGTCGATCACAGCACCGTTTGCCTGTAGAAAGTCGAGGCCCAGGATCAAATCCCTCGAACACTCGCGCAAGACGACGAATTCACTGGCGTAGACGAAACCGCGGATGCGGATTCGGGCTGTGCACCTTCCGGCCGGGCTAATGAGGTGACCTCCAGCCGTGCGAATGCTAGGGCCCAACCATGGCGTCAAAACTTTGCTCAACACCTGGCCGAGGGCATGGATCATCACCGAATAATCTGCCCCAGTATCAAGTAAAGCGACAGCTTCAGTACCGTCAATTGTAACACACAGATCAAAGGTAGCATGTAGGATGCTGTCGCTACCCTGCCCCTGTAAGAAATTAGCGTTTCGGCGTATCGGCGACTGAGGATCTTCGGTTTTCCCGACAGCAGCGGCCTTGCCTCTGGAGACCACTAGAATTAGTTTTCCCGACCTGGACTGGCAGAACACTGCTCAGGATTGCCGGCGTCTCGGCGAGGACTTGGGGAACGGTAACGCCGAGGAGACGATGATTTAGTGTCATAACGGTCGTATGTTCTAGGCCTCTGACGAGCCGACAGGTGAGCTTTGATTTCGAATGGTCGTTCACCGTTCTGTGGCAAGGATCGTCGGGCGCGAAACCACGCAGGCCCACTCGGCGATATGGGCAGACCCTGTAAAGATGATCCGCCTCACCACAGTGGTAGCAGAGGGGCCGCCGGTCCGGTGTACGCCACACATCACATTTCCGTGGCCACTGATAGACTGGTCAAGTAGGCACACGGGAAAGACCATGCTGCTGAACTGCTTGAGTGGCGGTATTCACGTCGTAGACTGGTGCTGGCGCCTGACAGAGGATAGCTGCATATGTAGGTCTGACCTCAGTCTGTCTAGAAATCTCAGACTTGTTGCTGCTGCGATGCCAGGCACACCTCGTCCCGGACGACTTGAGATAGCGATGTCACAGACGGCGCGCTGGGATACAGCTGGAGGGCTTGTAATTCCTCCCTGTTGATCGACCTGATTAGGTCACGTAAAACGGCTACGTCAGTCCCTAGCAGCATCAAAGAAATAGCGGGCCCAAGGGTGCTTACATCTCGATTGTATTGCTGGGCTCGTTGCAGGAGCGTCGCCTCCGTAGTGGTCGCTTCAGTGAGGAATTCGGCAACAGTACGCGGTGGACTCCGCACCAGACTGGCGAAAAGCTCCTGTTTGACCTCGCGCATGAGGTGGCGAAGCTTTGTCTCCTCGGCCTTGGAGGGGTCAGCACGCTTGAAGAGGTGCGTCATGTCCTCCACATGCATCGGGACGCATTCGTTGTGCGCCGGTTTCGGGAGTGAAGCGCAGCTTCCGCTTTCTCCCGGCGGTCTGCTTTGGGGAAAGTAGCTAGGAGATTTATGTGAAATGTCTCCCAGGCGGACAGGTTGTTCGCGTGGTTCACTAACCATGTCCTAGCGACGTCTTCAAGTGCAAACAATCGTTATGGAGCTTACGGTCGTCGGTCTAGCCGTTATAGCGGGCAACTCGCTCAAAGGGGTTCAGCCAGTCCTCCGCATCTTCGTATACATCCCCGTGAAAAGATGGCGGTGGTCGCTGCGTGTGGCAGAGGATGGGCGCCGGATACGGACTATCTGTGGCCATTTGCGGTAGGACCGTCGGTCGAGGCTGCGTCGTCCTCGCCGGGGTGGTGAGAGGTCCGAATTCAGGTGACTGGCCATGGAGACGGCGGCTAGGGCGCTGATGAACCGGTGTGAGCTCCGTGTTCTTATCTCGTAGGCGCACGCAGGTCTGGATTCGTACACCGAGCACGACTCCACCAGATGTGTAACGGTTGTTAGACTAAAGAATTGCTGTAACCGCTAAACGAGGGCACCGGGAGAGCTGAGTCAGGAACGCGGGCAACAGGAACGGGCGGGCACTTCAACGTCCTCCTTCTTCTAGCTCTAATGCACGTGTCAATATGAGGCTAAAGCATGGAGTTCAACGAAAAGTGTTCTGTTTAAGTTGAGGACAATACAGAGGGCTCTGGAACAAAAAATAGTAGGTGTTACGTTAAGAGATAGGAAGCGTGCACAGAGAGATAAAGAAATTACCCAAGTTACTGACAATCTAATAGAAAGTTTGAAGACATGAACTGGGCAGCACATGTATTGCGAAGAGAGGATAGCAAATGATCTCTAAGAGACCACAATTGGATTCCAAAGGCTGCAAAACGTAGCAAGGGGTGGCAGAAAATCAGGTGGGAAGATGAGGATAACAACTTCGCAGGGCTCAAGTGGACGCACCTGCCCAGGACAAGGTTAGCTGGAGGAACATTGTGGCCTTCGCCGTGCAGTGGGCATAGCCCGGTTGATGGTAGCAATATCTGCGCAAATGTGAATCTCTTTCTTAGCTAATTTATGTTAGCATTCTGTAACAACAGCGGAGAACACTTAATAACTCACCCTCCTTCACCACTCTCGGGACTTTGATTCATGTGGTGTCTCGTCTTTTAGCAGCATCGACGATCTGTTTGACTACTTGTTTTTGCCGTTCATGCTCTAGTTATGGTTACAGATGTCGAAGCTGCTGCTGTCATAAATATCTGGTTTTGGACAAATATCACCTAGTATGCGAAGCTCTGAAGCTCTATTCAAAAACATCATAAGGACAATTTCTCCACTGGTAACATAGGGGCTGCGATCTGCTTTCAGTTTTGTGTAGATCTATATCTATGTGCCTATAACAGAAATGTGTGTATTGCAACGACTTTGTGGGAGATCTAAAACGTGACTTCCGGGTTATAGGAAAAGGTAGTTTTAGTACTGAGTTTATTAATTTCTTAGAATCTGAAATAACTCTTAGGATTATATGTTTGAACTTGTGGTTCATAGGGCAAAGCGTCCCAACACTACTCTTGCTGTCAGTTGCGCTGTAGTGGGAGACTCAACACGTTTCGACCAGGCAGGGTTTAATAACGGGCGCTGATCACACGGTACAAGAGTGTATTGCCTTTCGCGTTCGTGACAAAACGGTCGCGCTGCAATCAGTCAAACCGGGTTCCTGAAATAGGCAGTCAAACGTCCTAGCCACAAAGCCACCAGTAGAAAGGCTGTAAATATGTTTTGTGCTGACTGCAATGAATTGAATAACGCATTGTAAGATTGTGTGTTCAATCTGGCTGAACTTCACAATGAACCTATACAGTTTAGTGCTTTTTTCATTCAAGTATAACGCAAATATCTAATGTCATCGATTGTCATTACTGATTCTGCATAGATAGTTTATGGCCCTTTGAACGTTCTGGAGTGCTCTGAAAAATCTGTATCATCAACTGCCCTATCTCACTGAACCTCGACTCTGTCATAATGTTCACAAAACATGAGCGCTAACAATGGCTGTAAATGATCTTGCTCCAAGTGAGAAATGTAGATACCCTTTCGAGATAGTATCTTTTGTGCTCTGCTCTTAAGAGTACGTACCTCGCCTGATCGACATCTTTTTTACCGTACTCGCTGGCATCCATAGGGCAGCCCTGAGAGATTGTCTTCCACATTTTGCCCTGGCGGGAAGGACGCAGCATCAACAGACGGCCACACTAGAAATAGCCCAGCAGGTCCCTGGCTCCCATCCTTTGCCACATGCCGCGGACACCGCCATCTTCTCACAGCGGCGTGTACGAGAATGCGGAAGGCTGGCTGGGCACCTTCCAGCATTTTCGCATGCTACAGCAGCGACAGCGACGACCGTAATCTCCACAACGTGTAATTTGTGTTTGAGGCCTTCGTTAGGATTTGGTTCAAGAACCACAACACCTTGTTCACCTCGAAAACGTTTCGCCAAACTCAATCTGTTACGTTCCCCAACAGAGACCACCATGAGAACGTTGACGCTGCGCTACACTGCTGTGGCCAACCGACGAAAGAAAGCATCCGCATGCATGAGGAAGGCAGGACTCGCACCTTCAAAAGTGACGACCCGTTTTTGCTGGGGAAGAAGCTTCACCACTTCATGCGTGTGGTCAAACAGGAGCTTTTCACCGGTATTATGCGCCGTGTACAGTGTACTGTTGCAGAATTTGGCACCGAGGCGACCACTGTGAAGACGACGCTTTTGCGAAGAGCCCGACAATACAATAGAAATGCAAACACGCTTGGACACTCTGTTAGATTTCGCTAGGGAGCGATATGGCCGTTTTACGCAACCGGATCCGGCCATGTTGACAGCGAGGAACTAGCCCTCCAATTACAAGTCTAGGCCTCGTGCCTTTGCTCTGTATCACCCGAAGCTGTGTCTGAACAACTAGCCCTCCATTTTATGTCACAAAACACCTTCAGCTGACTTCTTGCGAACCCTCTTTCACACCACGTTCGGAAGTCATACGCGACGAGGTGCGCCTGGTCGTGCAGCAGCAGCGCGTCTCCGATGTTCTCTGCCAGCTTGAGATCAGACTTGCATCTTTATCTGTTCTCTATCAGGCACCGCCACCTGGCTATGTGGTGAGCGCCACAAATCGAAGAGGGCTGCAGCCTCCCAGAAGCGCCAGTGGGCCTCTACGACCAGTCTTTCAGCGATCACAGAAGTGTGAAGGTGGTTGTGCCCCTGACAGTCGACCTCTCTGCTTCCACCATGGTGAGGCGGGTCATCTCTATAGATCATGACCGTTCTGCCGAATGGGTCTGCGTCATTTCGCTTCTGATGAACCTCGCCCACGAAATGGTTATCGCCTACTCCAGGAAAAAGATAATTTGGCAGGCCATCAGAACTCTATGAGATATGGTCGCCAAGACTCTCGCTCATCATCCCCTCTGCGTTACCCTTCGCCAAGCCCTCTCCAAGACGCCAGCTATCGTTAGCGGCCTTCTCCTAGTCCTGGCCAGGAAAACTCATTCCAGCGGTCTCCGTTGGCAAGGCTGCTGAAGTAGGGAAAACTAAAAATCATCCGCTGCCGATACACTGATACGATGATTTTTCGCAGGGAGAGGATAGTGACAGCATCCGACGCGCTACCTCTGTTTGTGTGGAGAACGTTTGATACTGTCGCGATTGCTTTAATTGATACTGATGAAAAGTATTTAGAGACGAGTCTCGCCCTCACCCAGGATCTGAGCAAAGTTTTGACGCCATTGTTGGGCTCTAGCACTCGCCCGGCTGGAGGTCACCAAATTGTCCAGGACGGGGAGTGTACAGACCGAATCAGTATCCGCGGTTTCTTCTACAGCGGGTAATTCTTCGTATTGGGTTATTGTTCGACGAATTTTACCCTAGGTATCAACTTTCGGCAGGCGAAAAGTGCTGTCATTAACCTACATGATGCGCGAGTCATGTTAGGGACGAAGCAGACTGTGGAGCGTAGTAACACAGAAGATCCAGGCATCAACATTATGTGTATTGTCGACGATGGCATATTGCGTCCACGAAGATCCAGAATCCGCGCCCTAGTGAGGAATGACTCATTTCGCTAATACGATGGTATCCTAAGTAAATGTTTCTCTCTATCTCTCTGTCCCCTTTCTCTCTATTCACTTTCACATCCACCTTCCTTCCTTCCCTTCGCCCCGCCGGGGTGGTGCAGTGGTAAGACGCCCGACTACTGTGCCGGAGTACCCGGGTTCGAACCCGACCTCGGCGGCTGCGTTTTGATGGAGGCGAAACGAAGAGGCGTCCGTGTGCTGTGCGATGTCAGCGCACGTTAACAGCGATGTCAGCGCACGTTAAAGATCCCCAGGTGGTCGAAATTACTCCGTAGCCCTCCACTACGGCTCCTCTTTCTCTCTTTCCACTTTCACTCCCATCTTCCTCCCTTCCCTTATAGCGCGGTTGCGGTGTCCACAGAAAACAAGTGAGACAGTTACCGCGCCTTTCCCTTCCTATAAATAAATCAGTTTTCCTTCCCTTCAAGTGTCCACAGAGAGTAGTGCGACAGATACTCGGACGCAAGGAGTCAAAAAGAACTCATCGAAAGAGCGCAGACAGCAACTTACGCCAACGGGGTTCCGGACTGAAGACTCCACCCGCCGCTTGTTGTTGTGGCTCTAGGAAGAAGGAAAAGAAAATGCACGGGCCTGCTACTAGCTCTAGCTGAGTCACCTGATTGATTGATTGATTGATTTATAGGCAGGGAAAGGCGCGGTAACAGTCTCACTTGTTTTAGTGGACACCTCAACCGCGCCGTACGGGAAGAGAAGAAGATGGGAGTGAAAGTGGGAAGAGAGAAAGAGGAGCCATAGTGGAGGGCTACGGAGTAATTTCGACCACCTGGGGATCTTGAACGCGCACTCACATCGCACAGCACACGGTCGCCTCTTCGTTTTTCGGGGTTGAACCCGTGTACTCCGGCACAGTAGTCGGGCGTCTTACCACTGCACCACTCCGGCGGGGCATCTGAGCCACATCCGCTGCCTCGTGCAGACAGAGAGAGAAAGTAGAGGAAAAAGAAAAACAAGAGGGAAAGAAAGACGCGCGGCGCAACCGTCTTCGTCTACCACCTATGCGGTAGCGGGTGCAATGACGGCCTACAAGAGAGAAAATTTGGTTGGTTGGCTAGCCCCAGTCGCAAGCAGCGTTCACCTACCGTCCCAGCCCCATAGGGCCAGGAACAGCCACCCTTCCCCTCCCACTTCAAACGCCGCTACAATCTCAAACATTTTCATTAAAATATGTTTACCACCACCACCTGCGCCATTCGCGTCCTCGATGGGGCTGGGGCATGTAGGTCACCGCCACTTGCGGCAGGGGCTAGCCTGCCACCGAATTTTTATCTGTTGTAGGCCGTCATTTCACCCGCCACCGCTTCGGTGGTGGACGACGGCTGTTGTTGTGGCGCGCGTCTTTCTTTTCTTTCTTCTCTATTTTCTCTTCTGTCTGCACGAGGCAGCGGAGGTAGCTCAGCTAGAGAGCCAGTAGCAGGCCCTTGAATTTTCTTTTCCTTCTTCCTACAGCCACAACAACAACAACAACCCAATTGTTATTAATTTTATATGATCCGGTAGGTGGTGTTGGTGAAACACGTTTATTGGCTCAAGAGAGCAATCACAGGGAGTATGATTGGACCAGCCATTAAGAGGCCAGTCCTCACTAGCGCTAGGTGGGGTTCTTAGTACGGGACTCCAGTGGCGTTAGCCGCTGCGCGGGCGCGCTCAACCATGGCCTTTTGGGCCTGTAGGTCAGAGCATCCAAGCAGGATCGCCTGCCAGTCCTCCCAGGTGGGATTGGGATGAGGGGGGGTAGCAGGTAGTGCTCACGTTTTATGCAGGCGTTTGTTTTTTGTATCCCTGCATTTCAGGAGGTTGCCGTCTTTTCTGTTTATAATAACAAGAGGACTTACCCAGTCCGTGGGCTCGGCCATTTGACAGATGGCCGCCTTTCTCATTTGCAGCAGTTCTTTCCTGAGGGATTCCCGCATTACCAAGGGTGCTCGACGTGTTGCGTGGATCACTGGTACTTCATCGTCACGGAGCACACTCCGATAATCTCGCTTCCCGCAACCAACACCTTCGAAGAGGTGGCGAAATTTCTACACGACGGGGCGTTTTTGTCTCTTGCGAAGGAATCTGAAGCACGGGAATGTAGTGCTAGGAATTCTACTAGCTTTAGGCCTAAGATGGGTCGGCTCTGTTTAACAATGAAGGATTCTGCAAGGTAACGACGATCGTTGATCGTGACTACTTTAGTTGTCACACCGCAGTGCTTGATGAGATTTCCGCTGTAGGACCGTAAAACGGAATTAATTGCCACCAGCATGGTGCAGGCGCCCCTTCGGTCGGAAGCTGTTGTACATCGATAATGGCAGTATATTTGTTTTGGAGCCAGTGTCTACTTTGCATGACATACCTCTTGTTCTCCAACTTGTGCATTGATGATCCGGTCTGTTTTCTGGATTTTGCTTATAGTGACGTTCAGGATGCCAAAGTACCCGTTTTCGTGTTGTACTTCGTCAACCTCATGCTTTCTGCAGAAAACTGCAAAATGATTTCGGCCTGGAAAAGCAGGGCGAAGTTTTGGCAAAGTCAAGGCACTCCTTGGCTTGTGTCTTCTGCCCCACTTGGAACACTGAACGCTATATTTTGGGCTTCTGTTGCGGCGCGGGTTGTTTAGTTTGGTATCGTCCACTTTTGCTTCGTTGCTTTGCCATGTCTCGGTTTGTGTGCTTGCAACATCTGCGACCTTGCAGATCTATTCTGCCTTTTGGAGCGCCAAATTCTTTTCTCAGCATGTTTTCCTTTGTTTACTATTCTAGGTACCAAATGCTATTTGGTCGCGAAGTATCGATTCGGTAAGGAAACCAAAGTTACAGTACTTTGCTTGCTTCCGCAGGTCTCCTATGAAGTGCTCCACTGGAACGGTTTCTTCTTGCGTCCTTTTTCTGAAGTCGCATCTTTCATAGACTTCGTTCTGCTGCTCTGCACAGAAATCTTCAATTTTTTTTACCACAGCCCTGTAGTCCTGCTTGTCTTTGCCTTCCTCGAACGTAATATATTGAAGACTTCTAGTGCATCATCCCCGCAGGAGTCAGTAGCCTGGCTGTTTTAGCAGCTTCCGTCAGCGGTTTGGAGGTTTCGAGTGCGTACAGGTTGAGATGTTCCTAAAAAGCTCCCAGTTCCTCTGAAACTTTTCCATTAGGCGAAGATGGACCAATGGCAATGATTGTAGGTACGAACGAGGCGTCGTTGCTGCTTCCGCCACTTCTGACACCGTGCATCATCCCCAGAGAGGCTGATAACATTCCGGAGCAGTCCAGGACGCCGTAACGTTGAGCTGCAACTAACT
>JAJIZL010017467.1:52554-137599 GCA_023969395.1 Amblyomma maculatum
GTAAGTGCAGATTTAAGCAGTTCGATGAAGTCAATGGTTGGGTGTGGTGCTTTGCGAATGAGCCGTAGGTGCTTCCAAGCACTCAGCTTTAAAAGCGAAATCGGGGTTGAGATTTGTTAAGATCCATTGTCAGCCTGTGGATCATGCCAGTTGTATGGATGTTGTATGCATGCTTTGTGCAGGCGCCTTTTTGATGGCTCTAAATGAAACGGCTCAATCTAGCCATTCCCTTACCTACGAATAGACGATGCTGGCAAACTCTTTTCTAATCGGACACAATTCAATAACAGAGCCGCTTGCCTCAGAAAGGAGCGCTTCAGCCAATGACTTCGACCAATACTCGAGAGGCGTTCGACCTTTCGCCAACTCCTCCTAGTGAAACAAATAGACATTGATTGGCCATGTCAAATTCGATTCATTGAGACTTAATCACATTAAACATAGCGTCGCAGTAATGCAAGGTTTACTTTGGTTTCAGTGCCTTATTGAGGGGCACGTGAAATTTGTTTTGTGGATTGTATCTGATGATAGGGACGTGGAGTGAAAGAAACTCAAAGATGTGGGGCAGGAGAGCTTCGGGAGATAGTTGTGCTTGAGATGACGATGAGACTTTTACTGTAAAACCATCAGTCTATCAGGCTCTGATAGCGCATTTAATGTGTGCGCTCAAGGCTGACAGATCACGCATGGCTGAAAGGAATGGGAATCAAGGTTGAAGTGAACCTGGAAAATAGAGCGGTATATACGTGTAACATGATGTATCGTCCCCGTTGTCAATATGATGGGGACGAACTTTGCGATATTGCACGAAAACGGGATGTTCATAACCGCCTTAAAAGGCCTCAGCTTGCATTGGGAGCTTAATGTGGCAGAAAAGGTCAGCCAGCTTTCGTCTTTTGAATACACAATGTGACAATCTCAGCTCCAATGGCGTTTGCGAATTTCTATGAGTCGACGCATGAGCAAAGCCATTGTGACTGTGCCGGAGGAAAGGCCGCAGTTTTTTTTTTTATGAATGGCTGCAGTGAATAAATTGTCTTACGATGTGTCGATGACGAACAGTAAATCTCGGGTACGGGCAACGTTGCTTCCATTACAGGGGCTGCAGTGTGTGCCTTGTTTACTGTGTGTACGGCTATGGGCAGGAGCCCCTATAATTCACCAGAGATTGGTTCAGAAGTAGGGGAAGCGTGTGCGTCGACTCCCCGTCGGCGCCCTGAATGAGGTAGGAACTGCGTCAATGTATTTTCATACGTTGTTTGTGGATATACTTAACGTATACTATTTGGCGTCTGGGTAATATCTCCAGCGCGCGCTCAATATGTAGGATTAAAGCCTAAACGATAACTACAAATGCATTGCGCGCATTATGGTGACTAGTAAGGGTATAACAAGAGGAAATATTTTTACAGTTATACAAGGTGACATTATTCTATAATTTAAAACATAAGCTTTGCTCCGAATCTGCCAGACGAATCTGAAATGAATGTGCTGTTACTTGTTATTTTATTAAGTTACTTGTTTTTGTTACTTTGAGTAGAAAATGCATTAAAACATCAGAATTTAGGAATTTTAGTATTAGTAATAGAAATGCCGCTTCCTATTGACCACCAGTCTAGCAAAGACAAAATTATTATCAATAGTCGTTGAAATGCTAGCATCAATCCGTTAAAAGGGCCACCGAAAAAATGTGTAGAGTATTGTAGGAATTTGCTGAGAATGACAATATGTGCGTTGACATTCTCTTCTAGGGTCAGGAACGAAGTCGCGTGCATGATATCTCATATGCTGGAGTACCCATTTGGAAATCTTGGTACTTTGCCAGGTACTGTAAGGTACGAGAGTTCAAACTACTGCTGACGCAGATAGGTTCATGTCCCATATGCATATAACGTGCCATTGCTCAGACTCTATGGTGAGTGCAAGCGTTGATTAGAGTGCAACTGTCAGAGTCGAGTTCATTGAGCAATTGCGCAAGACGATTATTCTGATTATAAAGACAGGAATGTGCTATCCACGCTGCTATGGGCAGCATATCTTGTGCACCTGTTCTCAGCATCATTAAATCAGCAATGATAGCAGCTATTCAACCTACTGCCATCGAACAATTGTGCTTGGCGTGACACGATAAAGCAGCTAGCCAGAATGTTCACGCTATTTAAAAGCCGTCCTTTTCAACCACTGGCAGTGTCTCTTGTCTTCCAGTTGGAAAGAGCAGGTAAGCACGCTTACTTCCTAAAGCGCCTCTGAACCTCATGCTTTCTGAATCGGATATTTCTCTAAGGGGTAAATAAGTCTGGTGCAAACTTCTATTAGATGCGAGCAGAACTCTCTCTGGGACCTCCCTTTAATTTAACGAGTACCATGTTTTGCGAAATTGCCGGTTATCGCAGGACAAAAACTAAACATCCCACTTCACTTATTCCAATACGATGAAAGCCTTTATTTTATTTATTTACAGGATACTGCCGGCCTCAGTTTGAGGCCTTAGGCAGGAGTGGGCATATCAATAATACATCAAGAAAACGAACATAGAGAAAAACATCGCAAGAATTTAAGTGAGAAGAAGAGACGAAATCCAGCAATAATAATAGTAACGAAAAGTAAAGCGCGACAAAAACAAAAAGGCGCGTGCACAGCAGCATGACACAACCACGCATGCTCAGTCACTTGAGCAAGAAACGAAATGTACAAACAATGAAAACAATCATGCATATGAAGCACTCAAGGCATTGCGCACAACGACACGATGGTAATTCCATTTTGCTTCAATACTGTTAAGCATGCCGCAGAATGACTGGACCGTCGGGCATTCCACTGTACTCGAGGTGAGCGCATTCCACTCACGTACTGTCCGTGGAAAAAACGAGTTTTTAAACACGTTAGTCCTGCAAGAAAATTCTTCAATTTTTTTCGAATGATTAGAACGTGTTGGGCGCTTAGAAATTAAATTAATGTACACATCCTTATCTATTCCCAGCATATCATGATATAGTAGGTACATATATTTCAGTCTGTCCCTATACCGTCTCAATTTTAATGGCTCTAAGTTTGCGTTGTTTAGAAGAACCGTCGGAGATACTTGCCAGCTATAACAGTTGAATATAAATCTAACCGATTTTCTTTGAATGCTTTCTAACTGTGTTATGTTTTTCTGGGTATACGGGTCCCATACTACTGAGGCGTACTCAAGAATTGATCTAATGTACGTTTTGTACGCTAAAAGACGGATTTCTTGTGTTGATTGTCGAAGCGACCTCCTCAAGTAACCAAGCTTACGCATTGCTTTTTTTGAAATATATGACATATGCTCGTTCCATCTGAGGTCAGATGTAATTACGAGACCCAAGTATTTGTAGCTGCTGACCGTGGAGAGAATATTACCGCCAATGCTGTAAGAAAATTTTAAAGGGTTTCGTTTTCGCGTGATTGACATAGCGACCGTTTTCTTTGCATTCATAGTCATTTGCCATGTGGCGCACCATGCTTCCACACTGGCCAATGATGAATTCAAACAAACCTGGTCACTGCAGTTATTGATTTCTTGATATAGTATGCAGTCATCTGCAAATAACCTTATTTTCACGTTCACTACTTGTATCATGTCATTGACGAAGATAAGAAAGAAAAGGGGCCCAAGTACGGATCCCTGTGGAATGCCCGACTGTACCGGTGCTGAGTCAGAGCGCACACCATCAATAAACACACTCTGTCGCCGTGATGACAAATATGCAGAAATCCATGCAAGCAGCAGATCATTTTTAAGTATTGGCTGTAGTTTTAAAAGTAGTTTAGAATGAGACACGCGGTCAAATGCCTTTTCGAAATCTATGAATATCATATCAATTTGACCCTGCTTGTCTAAAATTGCTGCGAATTCGTGAATGGTTTCGAGAAGCTGAGTTGTTGTAGATAATCCCTTTCGAAACCCATGCTGCCTGGAATCAATTATGTTGTTGTCATTCAGAAAGACCGAAATATGTTTGAATATAATATGTTCAAGTGTTTTGGCGCATGTGGGCAGCAATGAAATTGGTCTGTACGAAGTGATAAGCGACCGGTTTTCTGTTTTGGGTATTGGGGTAACCTTTGCGTACTTCCAGTCATTTGGAAGTGCTGCGCACGATAAAGACTTATTAAACAGAATACACAAATACTTCGAGCACCACTCGACGTATCTCACAAGAAATGCAGTAGGTATGCCGTCCATTCCAGGCGATTTCTTGATATTTAGATTTAACAAGAGGGATAAAATGCCTTCTTCAGTCACTGAGATATTATCAATGGGTGGGCACTCAATTGAAGGACTAAAGGTTAGGTTTACGTAAATTAAAGAGTGCTTAAGTTCTGTTTGGAAATTCCGGCTTTGTTTAATTTTCTCTGGTATCAACAGACCGAAAAAAAAGAGTGGTTTATTGAGTCATCAAAGAAAATTCCGCGCATTCATGCTGCCCACCTTAAATATGTCTTTAGCAACAAGTGTACGAAAGGAGAAATGGTCGGAACGCCGGTGTTCACAAAAGGGTTTAAAAAACTGTGTAAAACTCGCGCACTTTTTTTTTCGCTTTACGTGAGGTACGTGTGCAGTTTGTTTGGTCGAAGCATCGACGTCAGCGTGCCCTAGTGTAAAAAAAAACAACAAAACATGTCGACAAAATATGCATGTGGTTACGTATAAATGTTTTCATAAAAATGTTTCTTGCACAGCCTTTAGGATTGTACCAGGCATTTCCCTTCCCATTTAGTATCCATCTACTATACAAATAGGAAGCCAGTATGCGATTACTCGAGCTTAGGAAATATGTACCAAACCTGCAATTTTATGGAGTTGATGTTAAGTGTAAGATTCCGACACCCATCTCTCCCCCTTCCCAAAAAAATCAAACTGTAATAAGTACATTTTGCACGCTGTAAAACTTTCTACAAGTGTCTCTCAATGCTGAAAATTTGCGGAAAGGTGGTTTTAAAGGTGCTACGGAACCTAATCCTAACACATCTGATTTTCGTAAATCTAAAAATAGCAGGCGATGCAGTACAAAATGCTCGATTTAGCACATATAAAAAGACGTGATACAAGGTATATATTACACTACAAAATAATAACTTTTTCGGTGCAGGAAAAAATTCGCCATGCAGATGTTCATCTTCCTCCTCCTTCTGGCGGTTACAACAACATTGGGTGAGTGTTGCTTAAACATTTTGATCTTTACCTCTTTTAAAAGCACTTCAAGCATGAATTTTTTGTTCAGTAGACTACCAGTACTTTTTTCAAAGATGTTATTATATAAATGTTTAGGTTTAAGGAAGATACTAATTTCCACATGTAATAATAATAGCAATCGAATACTGCAGCAGTCTTTTTCTGCGGTGAAAAACATAATTTTAATTGCTGATCTTCACAGCCATGAGAAAGGAGGGCTGTAAAATCTCTCCGCGGTTAGCTATATTTTAGGCACAACGAATTTATTGTTGCGATATTTTTTCTGCCCTTAAGCTGATAGATACCTTATGTATTTCATCACATTGTGTATTATGCGGCTTATTAACTAAAAAAATGTTTATCCTGCAAACTTCAGTATTTTTGCAAATTGTGCCAATAAAAAGAACAATATAGCCATCGGTTTAAGTTATCATAACGGCTTGCTCACCTGCAGATGTTGCATGCTTGGCAGAACTTCTTGCGATAGTTTATTGCTATTCAAAAAAGGCAGCATGGAAGTTTAACAAATCTTGAATGGAAGTACAAAATTCGTTTTATTGAGTCTACAACCAACCCTTTTTCGCTCTTTTTCTCTTTTCATGTGACGCCAACCAGATGCGACTATTGTGTAAGTGATCCAGTATTTTCACAGTCCCTTGTGTTTCGTAACATACGCATGGTGCGATATCAGGAAAGTTATTACGTAAAACATGCTGAAGTGTAATATTACCAAGGCACTAATGAAATTCTTCCGGCAGCATGAATGTTTGTGTGAGTAATCTAGCGATTTTGCAGTTACAAGGCTTGGCAGAAAAGCCTCATGTTTCAAATACCGTCTCTAAGGAGATGGTTAAAATGTTGTTTTCGATGATACCACTTTAACAGGAGGCATTCCAGAATATGACAAGCTTGAAATAATGAATATATGGAGATCACGGCAAAGCATACAAAAAGTCTTGTATGACGGCAAATGTATCAATATTTTGTTTCTAAGAATGCTGAGTACATTATGTAACATTGCTGATTTATTTCCAGTTCTCTAAATTGCTCCACCTTCTCTTTGTCATTCAAGTTTCTTTTGAAATGCAGTCCCAGTAACCACCAGGAAGGAATACGTTCCGCTAGTAGCCATTTTCCTCTGTCGTACACTTTAGAGTTTTGCTTTTCATCTATCGTGTCCAGGTGTGATATCATGCAAAAAATTGTCTTCCATCAAAACGCAAATCATTGGGTCAGTTAGAAATACTGCGACATTATATTACTTGAATGTTGCAGCAAGATCAGTTCGGAATGCATTTCTTAAATTGAACCCCTGTGTGCTTGCGTTGCAGTCAAGAAGCAGGAGGCATTGAGGGGGAAAAGGTATGGAAAGGTAAGACAAGCTTGCTTCCGTTCAAGTACCACGTATTCATGGTTGTCTTTAAGAGACTATACCATAATATCCCAGCGCATGAATTCTGCATTTTCTGCACCGTATGAGATGTACTGGCTTACGCGTAATTTACTTTCCAATGCCTAACGCTTCAGGGGCGACCTTTCTGAAAATGATAAATTGAGAACAAATTTATCCTATATACTGCTGATTTGTTGGTTTATTTTTTGCTGAAACACTGCTACAAAATAATTGAGGGTGGAATGTCGACACTTACTTTGAATAGAAAAGCACTTCTTGGGGCACCAAGTAGAAATGCATCAGAAATTAAAAAGATACAGAATGGGCCGAAGGAACGGCTAGCTTAGCGCTCTTGGTGCAGTGCTATATATACCAATTTTCACATATTAGTTTGGTCACAAGGATAACTAGAAGACAATAATCTGGAACCCTGTGTACTTACTCCCACTTGACAGCATAAAAATTGGGGATTTCGAAGCAATACATATGTATTTAATTTCTATTTGGTTGATCGTTTCAATTTTAAATTTGTATGGGGGATGAAACAGACGGAATTTGAATGCGATAATTCTTTTTAATGAAGCCGCCCCCATTTTATGCCTACAAGTGAACGCCCTGGAACCAGTAAACTCTGTCTCTATTCTTCTGTTCATGTTTCCTGCCTGAAGCGTGCACATTATAATGTCTGTACGGTCCGGAGGGTAAAAACAAATTAATATAAAAAATAAAAAATAATTGAGCTGTGAATTTACTCTTCTTCAATGAGCGCTCCTTTGGACTTCTGTAAATTCAAGGATAGCTGCTAATATTTTACCAATATGTATGTCGGACAGTATATGAGATGTGGGTGGGCGAATTATTTGCGAATGTAGTTAAATCAAATAAAACAGCAATTTAATTTATTCTCGCATATCCACCCGATGAAAAAAAAAGCGTCTAAAAACAAACAGCCTTTCTTTAAAGTCCAGTATCTATAAACACAGTGAGGACCTAGTAGGCAGTATTTGGCCATGTTTTCAACCCAAATGTAAATTTTCGAGGTCTCTTTTTTTGACGACACTCTATACTGGTCACTGACGATGGCAGCATTGCAGAACTATGAAGCGTGCTGTCAAAATTGTAAAGCCCCTTTCTCGCGGTCTCTGGTAAGGTCAAATGCCTAAAATTAACAAAAAAGTGGCCCTAAAAACTAAACGTTCATGCAACGTCTCACACCTGTTTCAGATATAAACCCAGCCGCACTGAACAAGGCCGGTAAAACTGTGGAAGCCCTTGGCAAGATCCTCCAAGGTGACATTTCTTTGAACACCGCCGAGGAGCGAGACAGTGTGGTGGACGCCATCAATGCCCTGACCGTCACGGGTGAAGACACCGATGAGCACTCGCTCATTTTGCTTATTGCCAAGGCTATCGCAATCGGAGTCGCGACAGGCGCTGCATCGGCCGGAATCAAGCACGCGGTTGAAAAGGCAGCGAAGAAGCGAGAAGGCTAATAAAATAGTCGTCAAGAGAGTTTACCTGAAAATATGCAAGCTGTTTTGGGAGAGTTTTTCCTTTATGGGACGTTTTACCAGCACCAACCGCTCAAAACCCGCAGCAATGGCTGATTGACTACAGCCATGGCGAATAGTAAACACAAGGGTGCAATAATATTTCCACTCTTTGCAACAATGGTATTATATTGGTGGTGGCGAAATGCGAAAATGCCCATGAGCTTCCAATGTCAGCAAATATTTTTACGTGATGGTGGCAGTGCTAAGGCAGCAACGTAGAGACTGGCGTTGTTCTGAAATGAACTCTTTACTGGGGTGACTTTCTTTGAAAAAAAATTATCCAACGCGGCGGCGGCGGCAATAGAAGCAGGCGTAGTCTTCGGTCGTTGAACTAGGAGTGGCTGTTCCACATGTCAACATTTGATTTAAAGTCGCCGATGAAGCGTCTAGATAATGCCGCTAAAGGTGAGTAGAACAACCTGGAACAATACTGAAAAAGACATGACTGGCGGCAACCATTCGAGATACATTGCAGTGTATCTTGCGCCACTAAGAATAAGATAAAGCAGCATTTCGTCGACAATGACAGTAAAGAAACAAAAAGCACCGAATTGTTCCACGCCGTACAAGAATCATAAGCCTGCATGCAAGAGGCTCTCAGCAGCCGCAAATCAAGATTACAGAGGTTTTAGGGAACACAGACAACAAGCCTTGTGGCTGAAATTATCCTACACCTGCAATGTAATGCGTCTTATAACTTTCTCTGGAGGTGTAGGGCTCGACAACTCCCGTGTTACTAGGTTTGTGTAGCATGTATTTCTAAACTGAAGTAAAGCACAAAAAAATTTTGTTTGGCTATAGAGGTTTAAAGATTTCATTTTAGTCTAAAAACTCAACCATCGTAAACAGATAGCCCGAAAGTTATCCGCCTCGGTCATTCCATCTCCAACGTGCTTGAAATGGCTGTGGACCATTTCTGTTTTCTCATATAAAAATCATGCTAGTTGAGGGTACACAAATGAGCAATTTGCCCGACTATGTTTTTTCGAGAGAAAAAAAAAATTCTTCGCTTCAGTCCGCCTTGATTATAGCGCTTGCAGCCAATAAGGGAATAAGAATTTTATCAAAGGAAATATACAGAGTCGTTTTTTAGGTTTAAAATATCTGTTTTCACATTCCTTCATCTAAGTTTATTCAGAGATGAAAACAATATGTTTTGTGAAAAACGTTTTTCGCTTCATACCTGTAAAAGGTGAAATTTTGCGAACTTATTTGAATGATTGGACTTCTTTTATGGAGACGTAATTAGTTTCTTGAAATAGGCAACTTTCTGCGCTCGAGAAAAGCATATGGTGATACTGAGGCTCCGCCTTTACAGATAGGATTCGATAGCGTACCCGTCCAGCCAACATATAAACCTCCGCTTCACCCAAGCCGTATGAACATGCTTGCGTGGTCAAGGGGTAACGATAATTCAATTCTGATATCACCCTCCCTTGTGATTTTGACATCACCCTCCCTTGTGAAAGGACAAAACCCGAGTTATCAGCTCCCGCCAAATGCAATATCAGGCAACGCTAGGCCCAGTTAGTCGACGGCCGTACTATCTACCAGCTGACGCATGGCAGCGTCATGCTCGCGATATTTATTTCACAATGTCAACCGGGCGGACCGGCGCCGTTGCCGGATTTTTAGCGCAATTGGGTTAACAGGTAGATTTGTGTCATAAGCTCCATTTCTGCTACCAGAACAAGAATGGCTTGGTTAATTTGAGTTGAAAATGCAAGATAGCATTCGCTCCCTCTTTTGCTCCCACCTTCTTCCCTTCCATACGACTGTGTTCAGTTATCCAGCGAGAAGTAAAAAAGCATTTTATTGCCTTTCTAAAAACAGGGCTTCCGTCTACTGTGTGATTCCATGCAGTTCACGTTAAGGAATCCCATGTGGTCGAAAATTCTGGAGCTATACAGACCAGTGTCTGATAGCTTGATGTGCTTGGGAGATTAAACACTGCTAGTCAAAACAAACCAAACGCGTGTAAAGGCAACGCGCGATATCTTGCCTGGATCCCTGCTAGGTTGCAGAGAAAAGTCGAGGTATGCATAAGCGTCACCTTAGTGCACACGATAGTGCCAGCTATACGGCCCTTTTTTTTCAGTGAATTTTAGAGCTATGCTCTAACATATCCACAAATCCCAGGCCGCGAATATTCGTCTACCCTAATAATGACCATGCCATTGACTAGTATTTTGAACGAAATGGCGGCGTCCGTGCCTTTTAGGATGAAAATGTTGCCAGGTTAATGAGTTGTATGAGCAAAAGCGCGAACATATATATATGTGCGTATAAAGGTCCCGAACTCCTGGGGTGTTTGAGGTATTGGAAATAAATAAATACTACAAGTATGAATTCTGACGCAACCGACAATTTCATATACCCCATTCAAAATGGCGTTGTACTATTTCGCTCCCATTTAGATATTATCAGTTAGTTGAGTTTGAGGACACTTTGTGATGGGCAGTCGAACTGACGACATGTGCATCTCCGATTGTTAGTGTATTTATGCACTCATAAGAAAGACAAATATGCATAGACGGACTTAGGCGATGAAAAATATTTTCCCCACAAATATTAACAGACATGTTTACACTGAATACTGAAAACAACCGCGATTTGTTTTATAAAATTCGGAAGTTGACAAGCTTCCCACCTGGGACTGCCTGTTTCTGTTTTAAGAGCAGCTATTTGCCTAAAATCCAAACCGGAGGGCCTCTATTTTCTGAAGCTGGGTAACTGGCACTATGAAAAGTGAGGAAGATGTTTTACTGTATTACTTTATTTTAAAAGCTAGTGTTGTAGTTCTATATTACCTTTTCTTTCAAATGCGGACATATTAGCGGATGTTAGGAAGGTGAGAGTACAGCTTGCTCCCGTGAGCACCGTGTGCACACTGGTACGTTCACGGCGTACTTTTGGAAGCTTTGGTAATTATTGTTTGCCTTGAAGGACATTTTCATTCTCCCTACTGCCCCATTTTGTTGCCACACTGAAGGTCTTGATTAAAAATATCGGATTAATACAGCAAAGGATGCCTTATTATTTGGCCCCGTTATATAGGTTACCGTTTGCCATGTTTGGCAGAATTTAGGCGCCGTTTAAGCAGAGATAATGCTTGAATATATATCGTTGTCATACAAGGCTACAAAACACCGTATTGACCCCCATTTATATGATGAAAACCTGTACCTTTACTCTTGAGTTGGGCGCGCAGTGGTAAGGCTGGTTTCTTCTAGACTGGCGTTGGAAAATTTAATATTCGAAAAACTTGAATTTTATCTATTTCTAGTTTTCCACGAACGGACGAGCACTTTGCTGACGACTCTATATGTAGCAGCTGTCAATGATCTCGCGCGCCCCATCTTGCCCAACAATTAGTTGTGGTTTAGCTCTTATTAACCCTAGTTGAGTTCCGAAAGCAAGCGTGGAAGCTTTTTCTACTTTCCACATTATTCGCTCATCAAGCCCTATCTGTTTAACGTGCTACATCCTTGGCTACATTTAAGCTCCTCCTTAAGGGTAGGACGCGACAGCGTAATCTACCAGGCCACACATAAAGTCACCCTTCAGCCAAGACGTATGGACATGCCTGCGCGTCGCAGGGGTAACGAGAATGCAAACGTTTCTGGCAGGCTAATTCTGATATCACCCTCCCGTATGAAAGGAACGACCCGAGTTGGCAGCTCCTGCCCGTGGCATAGGGGCAACGTGAATTGAAATGTCATGCCCTGCTGAACGTACAATGAATTCTGTAGTGACCCAGTTGGCGTGGCGTAGGCCCAGTTGGTTCGTCGGGGCAGGAACAAGGAAGAGGCGGCTAGAAACGGACTTTGAAGCGAGATAGGAAACTTTTGTATACACTATTACAGGGTAGCGTTTGGTTAGTGGGAGACTGACTAGAGGAACAGTCTCTTTTCACAACCCACGACACACATTTGTCGCCAGTTTTTATAAGGATGTTTCCTTCTTCCCTAGATGAGAGGCAGGGCCAGATTATGAGGGAGTGTCTTTGTCACCTCACTATCCTGCACTCTCACACTCGTGCACCAACACTGCTCGCTCTCGTTGACGCGCCCCTTAGACTGGTCCTGGCTTGAGGGTGAGGAGGTGGTCGTAAGCGGGTTGTCGCCGTGTGAATTTGTACCTGGGTTGGCTCATCGGTCGCGACGCTGCTGGGCGGCATTCAACGAGGCAACTTACTCGGAAGCTGTACCCGCGACCCACTACGGGAAAAAAGGGAAGAATGCACGCCTGTTCTCCTTAGCGGTGCTCAGCACTTGTTGGACTCCGGAAGTTGGTTGCTTCCTCTCCTTTGTCCTCTTGTCCATTTGTTGGTGGGACCTCTGGTATGCTCGACGCTTGAAGAGACCGGAAATTGGCCCTTTCCTCTCCTTTGTCCGGTCGCAAACTTGTTGGCTCTCCATAGCGGTGCTCGACACTTCAAGGGACCATACATTGGTCGTTTCCTCTCCTTTGTGCGATCGCCAATCATTGTCGCCGTTCTTAAGATCCGATGTGGGTCTCCGCAGCTCAGCCGATCACAATAGCTGTCTCCGTATCTCGGCCGATTACAACAGCTCGTCCACAGCCAGGTAGAGGCCTCAAAAGGGTCTACACCTGATCGATGTCCTCCGAAGTGGCCGCATCCGTTGGGATGGTCTTCGGTTCCCTCTTTTACCCAGAAGTGAGATGCCTTCAGGCCAAAGGTCTCAAGCAGGGCATTAGTGATGATGTCTGCACAATACTCCGCCCCGGCAAGGCAAGAGCACCTCCATCTCTTGAGCTGTACCAGGTAACCAAAGAACAAGCATTAAACTATAGGATGCAAGAGCTTCCCCCCCTTTCTGGTCACTCTAGGGACGTCTGGCGAAGAGAGCAGCTGACCAAACTTGCGCGGGCGATATATTCACGCCATGCGTTGCAATTTTTTATCTAATTTTGGTGACAAGTAAATACCGGCGCTGCCGTCGCAATATCCGGACAACGGCTGATAGCATGGCTATCGAGAGACAAACGTAAATCATGAAACTACACTAGGCATATACTAACTTCAAATGATGAAGTGCTGTTAAAGAAAAAATATTCTGAAAGTGATATGGGAATGAAAATGAGACCCCTTGAGCATAAAAGGGTACACTGAGAGGAGCGCCTGGAAGCTATCACTTTGCCTAGCGAAAACGCCTCGGCTGAAATCGTCAGCATTCCAATTCCTTCTTTTCGTTTATTGCGAAAGCAATACTACTCGCACTTTCAGGCCTTCGCGTGAACCGGCCGCAGTTAAGTTTGACCTTAAGCGGAGTGACGTCACGCCAGCTGCTAGCTAGGGAAGACCAACTCGCTCCTTCAGATCGGCCAGCCGTAGTTACGGCGCGTGGTTGCTGCGCCGCTCACCTGCGGCGCTACCGTCACTGTGACGTCACATCAGCTGCTATATATGCTGGCGTTGACCGCTCTAGCCGAGATTCTTCCCTATGGCGTTGACTAGTAAGGCTTAGAAGAGATCACCAATGTGAAACACGGAAGAGACAAAGAGCCACAGAAACCGCCAAAGAAAGGGAAGAACGGCTTTAAAAACGACTGGCACGAGATACAGTTCGACGAAAGCGTTCTACCTCTAAGGAATCTGATGTCAGTTTAATGAGTTTGCTTAACGCCAGTCAAGACTCAAGTTTGTCGAGTGGTGACCGTAGGAATGCAACTAGGCGGATTCAACGTGCTCAAGAAACCCCAGAAGAACGAGAGAAGCGTTTCGGGAAAGAACGCGTGCATTGGACGAAGTAGAATGAAGTTTGTAAGCTAAACATTCAAGCCACGCTAAGTTTGAGCCCAAGCGTAGCCAGGCAATTATTGCTCTCGCAATTGACAGGCTTAACCAAGTTGACCAAGATACTTTGTTGGGCTAGTTGGTACTTATTCAGAATTAATAATATAAACAGCGCGAACACGAAGACAAAGGACAATATAAGAGAAAGCCACAGTACAAGCGCTGACTCACAAATATGCCTAAGCCCTTTACTCCAAGGCCCAGAAAAAACAAACATGAAGAAAACGAAACAGTCCCGTGAAACAACCCCTGGGTTCACATGCTGCACAAAAAATCACTTAAATAAGACACCTCTTTGCTTGAAAGAGCAACAAAGGAATGTTCTCTTCTGGCAACTTGGCCCCACTCCCAGGGAGCACTCCACATGGCATCGAAGGAACAACAAAAGGAAGCTCTTGTAGTGAGGCCGCGCTCGCTCAGCTGCACCTGCCGTTGCGACAGATTCCGCTCTGCATCCATTTGTTCTTTGAGCAAGAGAAGTGATTTTTTGTACAGCAGGTGAACCCAGGGGTTGTTTCACGTGACTGTTTCGTTTTCTTCATGTTTGTTTTTTCTGGGCCTTGGAATAAAGGGCTTAGGCATAGTTGTGAGTCAGCGCTTGTACTGTGGCTTTCTTTTACATTGTCCTTTGTCTTCGTGTTCGCGCTGTTTATATTAATAATTATTAACCAAGTTGAGCCCCAGCCATTTTTTCGTTCCATCTCCACCCAGCATTTCACAATATCCTGGTCTCCATACCCGTTGCTTTCGATCGTGCTGACAATCTGTTGCTTTTTTTGCGATTTCCTACATCAATCCCCAATTCCTCACTTCAAAGTATGCTCCGGTATCCGTAGCTTTCTCCTGTTCATGACTGCCCGTATTTGTGCCCACAAATCTGTAAGGAGTGCGTTGATGCGAGAGAGGTTCAAATCCGAACAGGCTTCTACAACCAACTTTCCTGCCATGAAGAACACATTACGTAAGCCTGGCAAAACATAAGGAGAGGAGGCGATACGCTCACCAAACCGAAGCAAGGACACCACGCAGAACATTCCAGAGCCGCTATCCAGTTGTCGTGATCCAGGTTGCGCGTTATAGGCCCGGTTGATTGCCCGAGCAAGAACAAGGACGAGGCAGCTGGAAACGGACTTTGAAGTTAGATGGGAAACTTTTATGTACAGTATCTATATAGTAGCGTTTGGTTGGTGGGAGACTGACACGCATTTCTCGCCAGTTTTTAAAGGGCTGGTTGCCTCTTCTTCAGATGAGAGCCAGGCCAGATTATGAGGGAGTGCCTTTGTCACCTCACTCTCCCGCCCTCTCACACTCGCGCTCAAACACTACTCGCACTCGTTGAGACGCCCCTCTAACTGGTCCTGGCTTGAAGGTGAGGAGGTGGTAATTCGGGTTGTAACTGTGCGAGTTCGCACCTTGGCTGGCTCATCGGTCCCGACGTCACTGGGCGGCATTCAACGAGGCAACTTAGCCGGAAGCTGTCCGCGTGGCCCACCATGGGAAGAAAGGGAATAATGCCCACCCGTTTTACGTAATGGTGCTCGACGCTTGAATGGACCGGAAATTGGTCGTTTCTTCTCCTTTGTCCTGTCGTCGACTTGTTCCCTATTGCAAACCCCAGTGTCGCTCAGCATCTTCGGGTACGAAAGCAGTAAGAGTTTCGCACTGGTTGTGCACTAGGTCTGCTGGGCACGCTGGAGCTGTGCGATATGCACTGGAGCAGTAACGGGAAGCCCCTGGTTGCACTGGTATGATGGGAGAAAAACGCTGGGGCTAACATTTTGACGGTGGGTGTGTCACTGGCATTCGCAATGCACTTGGAGAAGCGCTGTATGTGCGCTGGAGCCACAGTAGTCCCAGTATAGCCAGTGCGGCTCTCCACGTCGACCGGTTAGCATCCCTTTATGGCCAACGAGGCAACACTGTACTCGCAATCGACCTTCGGGGCGCATATAAAATATTGTGAGCCTTCCACGGATCTTCTTTCATTTGTAGATACCATAATCTTCTTTCTTTTGTACATACCATCGTCATCGTCCCGCGGCGCCGGCTCCAGCACGCGCCTGGGTTCTCCATCAGATTAAAACGCTGACACGTCGTACCTTGCCTTGCCGTCACGACTTTGACGTCTCGACCTGGCCTTCTTTCACACGTGGTGGAGGTGAAATTTGATCCCCTTACTGCCTTGTGACCTGCCTTTCGCTGGAGCTACGTTCCGGTCGCCGTTTGGCAACAACCACCATCGTTATGTCAACCGAGAGCAGTCCCCGACCCGGCCGGACCCTCTACCTCGGCTACACCGCCACCTCCCACTGTGCCCACACAACAACGCGACCCGCCGCTGTTCGCCGGTCGTCGCGACGAGGACGTGGATGACTGGCTTGACACTTATGAACGCTGCAGTGCCTACAACCGGTGGGATGACGCTTTAAAATTCCTCAACGTTTTCTTCTACCTGATTGAGGTCGCCAGGAATTGGTTTATCAACCGCGAGCCCCACACCACTAACTGGCCCACCTTCAAACAGCAGTTCCGCCAATACTTCGCCGACCCCACAGTTCGGACTGAGATCGCGAGGAACAAGCTCGCTTCCCGTCGTCAAGGTCCCGATGAGTCGTATGCCTCTTACACAGAGGCCATACTTGCACTTTGCCGGCGTATTAGCCCCACCATGCCTGAACCTGAACGCGTGCACCATGTCATGAAAGGAATCAATTCTGTGGCTTATAACACCCTACTTGCCCAGAACCCATGAAGTGTTGATTCCATTATTACGACCTGTCAACGACTCGAACAGCTGCAGTCCTCCCGATTGCAGCCCGACTTCTCTACTGGCCCCCCCTCTACTGATTTCGATCTACAAACCCTAATTCGAGCGATAATCCGCGAAGAGCTCCAAGCCTTGAGCCCATTCTGCCGGCACGGGTGTGATCACTCTTCTTCTAATGACGCCAGCCTCCGCACCATCATTAAAGAAGAATTGGCAACTATCACCCACCCTGTCGCACCTGACCCTCCTGCACCTCGTACAGCGCCGACTTATGCTCACGTTGCTGCATCCCCTCCTCCTTTTGCTCCCCCCCGCGACAAGCACCGCCCTACAACAACATCAACGCCGTGACGACGGCTCAGCCTACGCCGCCCTATTACGCACCTTGGCGCCCCTCTCGCCCAGTGTGCTACTACTGTGGAATCAGAGGACATATTTCCCGCTTCTGTCGTCGACGCATTCAGAACGAGCGGCGTGGTTACGACGCCTTCGAATGTGACGTACCCGCATATTATCAGCGACGATCTATTCACAGCCCACCTCGTCGATCCTCTCCACCACCGGTATCCTCGTCTGAACCAAGTGGCGCCCATGTTTCCCGACGCCGGTCCCTTTCCCCATACCGCCGCTCTGTTTCTCCACGTCGACCAGCAACAACTGTTCCTGTCCGTCATTCGGAAAACTAAGCGATGCAGTTTCCGGAGGTGAAACTGCACTCTGCGAACTTACCAAAAGTCCTCATCTCCCGTACAATATGATTTCCGTTTTAGCTGAAGGATTACCGGTCGAATCTTTGATTGACACAGGGGCTGCAATTTCTGTTATTCGCGCTGATTTATGCCACCGTTTGCGGAAAGTAACGACACCATATGATGGACCTGAACTTCGTGGAGCAAATGACGTCCCTCTACATCCTTCAGCAAAGTGTACAGTTCGAATTGTTATAGACGGCGTCCGCCACCATGTGCAGTTTGCTGTGCTTTCACCGTGTGCGCATCAGATGATTTTTGGTTGGGATTTTTTGTCGACCGCGTCAGCGTTAATTTCTTGTGGCGACCGTGTCATTCATATGACAGACAGTGATTTTTCATCTGACATGTCTGAAGGACGTCATTCCCTCATTGCTGCAGTTGACACTGTATTGCCTCCTCAGTGCGAAAAACTTGTTGCCGTTGTTTCGGAACACATCACTGACGGGGATGTACTTATCGCACCATCTCATCGTCATCTTGCACGTGGAATCGCCTTCCCATCAAGTCTTGTACGATTCCGCAGCGGCTCAGCGACAGTAGCTGCCACGAACACATCCCGTGAATCCATCGTCCTGACTGAAGGAACTTCCCTGCCATGCATAGTGGATGCTCACCCTAAGTCCATTATGGTGCTCACCGCCCCGCTACCTCAGCAACGTGATTCATCGCACGTCTCTCTTCCGATGCTGTCGAAGACAATCAGTCCGGACCTCACGCCGCACCAACGCAAAGAATTGCTGAAATTGCTTCAAGCCCATCAAGCCATTTTTGATGCCACTTCCCCTCCGCTGGGACGAACTAGTGTTGCACACCACCGCATCATTAGTGAAGGTAACTCGATCGTACGCCGACGACTTTATCGGGTTTCTCTCTCGGAACGAAAAGTAATCGAAGAAAATGTGAATGACATGCTCCGTCGCGATATTATTCGTCCATCAACAAGCCCATGGTCTTCCCCAGTAGTATTAGTTAAAAAAAAGGACGGATCGGTACGATTTTGCGTTGATTATCGCCCACTAAACAAAATTACCCGTAAAGATGTCTACCCGATGCCGCGAATAGATGACGTCCTTGACTCTCTCCAAGGCGCCGAATATTTCTCGACCTTGGATCTCCGCTCAGGTTATTGGCAAATACCAATGCATGAGGGCGACAAAGAGAAAACCGCTTTCGCAACTCCCGATAGACTTTACGAGTTTAATGTTATGCCCTTTGGCCTGTGTAACGCACCAGCGACATTTGAAAGAATGATTGATACGGTACTTCGTGGCCTAAAATGGAGAACCTGTTTATGTTACTTGGACGACATTGTTATCTTTTCGGCAACTTTTAACGACCATCTCACGCGCCTGAATGAAGTCCTGACGCGTCTTTCTTCAGCGGGCCTCCAGCTCAACACCAAGAAGTGCCACTTTGCACAAAAGGAAATTAAAATATTGGGACATCTGGTTAGCAGTGAGGGCATTCGTCCAGACCCAGATAAAATAAGCGCGGTCTTGAACTTTCCTCGTCCGCAACGGACTGCAGATTTGCGCAGTTTCCTCGGCCTGGTGTCATATTTCCAGCGTTTCATAAGACATTTTGCAACTATTGCTGCGCCACTTCATGAACTACTTAAAGCGCGCAGCTCCTTCGTGTGGACTGAACAGTGCAACACTGCTTTTACCGACCTAAAGCACGCCCTCACATCAGATCCCATTCTTGGCCACTTCAGCGACAGTGCTCCTCCCATCCTGCACACTGACGCCAGTGGTCACGGTCTTGGCGCTGTCCTTCTGCAGCGCGATGCAACTTCGCGGTAGAAAGTCATTACCTTCGCCAGTCAGACCTTGACTCCAGCTGAGAAAAACTACACCATTACCGAGCAGGAATGTCTTGCCGTCGCCTGGGCTGTTCAAAAGTTTCGCCCCTACCTCTATGGTCGGCACTTCACAGTTGTGACCGATCACCATGCTCTTTGCTGGTTGTCTTCACTGAAAAATTTAACAGGCCGACTTGGCCGCTGGATTTTACGCCTGCAAGAATATAATTTCGACGTCGTTTATAAATCGGGTCGCCAACACCAAGATGCCGACGCTCTTTCTCGCTGCCCACTTACGGAATCAGCCTGCTGTTTTTCTTCGCAACGAATTTCCACCTCTGACCACAGCCGACCATCTCTTTCCCCGACGCATATTACAACAGTTTCTTTTGACGATTCTGAGCACAAACACGCACTCCGCTCGCAGCAATTAGCTGATGCCTACTGTAGGCCCATCATCGACCGCCTTAACGGTGCTTCCAACCAACCCAATGCTAGGCTTCGCCGACAGCTTCGCAATTTCAAACTCGAAGATGGCATACTACGCCGCTACGTGTATTGCCCTGATGGAACTCGTTGGCTCCCTGTCATGCCGCGTGCGCTTCGCCCACGTATACTGGCGGCTTTCCACGATGACGCTACTGCAGGTCACCTTGGTTTTGACAAAACATATGACCGCGTGAAAAGACGATTCTTTTGGCCTGGCCTATCTTCTACGGTAGCTAAATACGTCGCTTCCTGCCATCTGTGCCAACGCCGCAAGCGGCCGACTTCTTCGCCCGCTGGCCTCTTACAGCCTCTTCCATGTCCCGCCACGCCATTCGACGTAGTCGGCATCGACTTATATGGTCCCCTACCTCTCTCCGATGGGGGTAACCATTGGATTATAACAGCCGTTGACCACCTTACACGCTACGCTGAAACAGCCCCTGTACCAACTGGTTCTGCCGAAGAGGTAGCTAATTTTTTTTTTTGCGATCAATTGTCCTGCGTCATGGAGCTCCTCGGGTCCTTCTAAGTGACCGCGGGACGGCCTTCTTATCGACAGTCGTTGCCGAAGTTCTTCATGCGTCATCCACTCTTCATAAGACAACCTCAAGCTACCATCCCCAGACTAACGGTCTTACTGAGCGACTTCATCGCACTCTATCCGATATGATATACATGTACATCACACCGGATCACCGAAATTGGGACACTATTCTACCATTCGTCACATTCGCTACAATACAGCAGTACAGCGGACTACCGGTTACTCTCCGTTTTTCCTCGTTTTTGGCCGTCCTCCCACTACAATGCTCGACACTTTCTTCTTCTCTACGCCCGACTACTCCTCATCAGTACCAGCCCAGTTCTTATCCCGTGTGGCCAGATGCCGTCATCTTGCCCGCCTCAACACAGAGGCGCGCCAGGAAGACCGCAAGAGTCGCTACGAATTCTACGCATCGTGCGGTCTCTTTTCGTCCCGGTGACGAAGTCCTGCTTTACACACCACTGCGCGCCCCGGGCCTTAGTGATAAATTTCAGCGTCGCTATCTTGGTCCCTACAAGATCATAAAGCAAACTTCCCCCGTGAGCTACCAAGTCACACCTGTTGATCTCCCAGCCGATCGACGCCACCGTGGAACTGAAATTGTTCATGTCTCCCGCTTGAAGCCGTTTGTGCGCCGCGGTGCATCGGTTGGTTAGGAGCGGCCAGGCTGGCCGCTTCCAACCCCCCGGGATGATTGTGTGAGCCTTTCACGGATCTTCTTTCATTTGTACATACCATAATCTTCTTCTTTCTTTTGTACATACCATCGTCATCGTCCCGCGGCGCCGGCTCCAGCACGCGCCTGGGTTCTCCATCAGATTAAAACGCTGACACGGCGTATCTTGCCTTGCCGTCACGACTTTGGCGTCTCGACCTGGCCTTCTTTCACAATATGTTTAAAGTAAGCGCTTTTTTCTGCGAAGTCGTTGCGCACCTGTAAGAAAACGAAGGCAGTATTTTTCTCTGGAGTTTCCAAGTTTCAATAGGTTGTTTCTAGCGTTTCGAGAGAGACCACGATCGCCGCGCCTCTGATAACTCATGACACACTATTTCGTGCAACTAAAAGTGGAATTGAAGAATGTGAACTACCACGCATATGAAACTCCACAGCTGATCTTGAGGGCACTCTAACACAATGATTACTGCCAAAATGTTTGATGCGGGCTCAATCGTACGCTGCAAACAGGGACTACGCATTAGTGAGCGTAGCCTACGCAGCGGCCCAGTATAAACAGCAGAAAGAAAAAATAAAACAAGGGCCAGAGTAGCATACCGAGCGATGGGCCCATGAGAGGAAAAAACAACATCAGCGCTTGTCATCAATAATATTTTGCGTGTTTCTCAAACTTTTGCGCTCCTTCCTGCTCTGCGTATAAAGCAGCCGTGCCCGCGGTCATCGCAACTCTTCGCGAAATATTTACATACCGATAAGGTTCAGTTACACACAAGATAGTGTCGAATCTGCTGCGCTTGCCGTTATTGAAGCTTGGTCTTTTTTTCTGAAGGTTTGTACTGAAACTCCGTGTTCAGCGCAACTTACGCCCACTGTAGCGGAGCCGGCATTGGTAAATTTGCTAGCGCTGTCGAACTCCATATGGTAAAATAATTACAACGCACAAAATAGTGCGCATAGGCATCCAGCACATTAGTTACAAGCCGTAAAAGCAGGCAGCAAGTTCCATTGATCAAGAAGTTGTAATTGTTAGAGTGGCGGTAATGGCCTGTAGACTGCGAAACAAGAAGTCCCTGCCTGATAAATGCGGTCATAACATCAAATGCAAAAATGCTTCAAAGGTTTCCAGCGCTCGGCGTTCCCGATAGGTTAGCGTAGAGAGCTAGAGATTAAGAGGTAGAGTTCGAAGAGCGCTAGGTGCCCCTCTTTATTTAATTTTTTGTTTTTTTTATCCACTTGAGGTGCTTCATTACTTTTTATCTTTTAATTTTTATCCTAGGCTTTTTGTTTTCGTGCGACCAGTGTCTCCAGGGCGCGGAGGGCGCCGGTATGCCGCGTCAGAGTGCGTCCAGTGCCCAGCGTCATACTGCGCCTATAATCAGGTGTGGCGCTGGGGCGCTGGGACCCAGTGCACTGGTTTTTGAAATAGGGTTGGCGGGATCTGTGGTATGCTCGACACTTGAAGGGAGCGGAAAGTAGTCGTTTCCTCTCTTTTGTCCTTTCGTCGACTTTTTGGCGGGAACCTGGTATGCTCAACACTTGAAGGGACCGAAAATTGGTCGTTTCCTCTCCTTTGTCCGGTCGCCAATTTGTTGCTTCTCCATATTGGTGGTTGACACTTGAAGGGACCAAAAATTGCTCGTTTGTTCTCCTCTGTCTGGTCGCCAACTTGATGGCTCTCCATAGCGGTGCTCGACCATTATTGCAAAAACCAGTGCCATTGGGTCCCAGCGCCCCAGCGCCATACCTGATTATGGTCCCAGTATGACGCTGGAAACTGGGCGCACTGAGACGCGGTATACTGGGACGCTCCGCACTGGCGGCACTGTTCGCCCCGAGAAAAAAAGGCATGGGATAAAAATAAAAAAAGCAAAAAGTAACGAAACAAGTTAGGTACATAAAAAAACCTAAAAAAAAATGAGTGCACCAAATGCGCGGCGAACTCAGTCCCTCGGCACATATCAATCACTAGCCAAGCACGCTAACCATTCGGCCACGCCAAGAATTTGTTTTTTCTGGGATTCCTTGAAACATTTCTGCATTTTATGTGATAACCCGTATATCACAGGACCCCCCATTGCTACTGCTCTAACAATTACAACTCCTTGATCAGTGGAGCTTGCTGTCTGCTCTCACGACTTGCAACTAATGTTCTTGGTGCCTGTGCGCGCTATTTTGTGCACTGGAATCATTTTAACATGTGGAGTTTGAAATTGCTGGCAAATTTACTAACGCCGGCTATTCGGTGGTACTCTGCTACCATGGGCGTAATTTTAGCTGAACAAGGAGCTTTCGTACAAACCTTCAAGGAAAAAAATGCGACCAAGCTTCAATACCGGCAAGCGCAGCAGCGATGACCCTATATTGCGTGTAACTAAACCTTGTTTGTATGTAAACATTGCGGGAAGCGTTGCGATGACCGAGGGCTCGGCTGCTTCATACGCAGAGTAAGAAGGAGTGCAAAACCTTGAGAAACACGGCAAATATTATGCATTACAAGCGCTGTATGTTGTTTTTTCTCTCATGGGCCCATCGCTCGGTAAACTACTCTCTTCCTCGTCTTAGTTTTTCTTTCTGCTGTTTATACTGGGCCGTGGTGCAGGCTACGCTCGCCTGCGATTGAGCCCGCATTGAACATTTTGGCAGTAATAATTGGGTTAGAGTGCCCTTAATATCAGCTGTGAAGTTGGTTATGCATGGTAGCCCACATTATTCGATTCCAGCTTTAGTTGTGCGTTAATCGCCAGTGTGTCATGAGATCGAGGCGCGGCGGTCGTTGTCTCTCTCGAAACGCCCGAAACGACCTATCGAAACATGGAAACTCTAGAAAAAAGATACTGCCTTTGTTTTTTTTACAAATGCGCAACGACTTCGCAGCAAAAAGCGCTTGCCTGAACTAATTTTTCATATGCCCTCCGATGGTCGATTGAAAGTACGCCGTTGCCCTGTTGGCCCCTGACGGATGCTACTCCGGCTGGCGCAGCAGGCACTGGGACCAGTGCAGCCCCAGCGCACATACGGCGCTTCTCCCAGTGCATCGCGGATGCCAAAGACACACCCAGAGTCAAAAGGTTAATCCCAGCGTTTTTCTCCCATCGCACTAGTTCAGCCAGTGTCTTACCGTTACTGCTCCAGTGAATATCGCAGGCCTCCAGCGTACCCAGCACATCCAGTGCAAAGTCAGCGCGAAATTCTTACTGGTTTCTCGCTGGAGACGCTTGTTTTTGCTATAGAGGGGACTGGAAATTACTTATTTTCTTTTAGTTTGTAAGGTCGCCAAATTGTTGGCTCTCCGTAGGGGTGCTCGAAATGAAGGGAACGGAAATTGGTCGCTTCCTCTCCTTTGTGCGGTCGCCGATGATTGTCGCTGTCCTTAAGATCCGACGTGGGTCTCCGCAGCTCGGCCGATACAATAGCTGTGTCCGCAGCTCAGCTGATCACAACAACTTTCTGCGCAGCTCGGCCGATCACAATAGCTGCCTCCGCAGCTCGGCCGATGACAACACTTCTAGCTGAATTTTCCTGACGACGCTTGTCGAGTTTTGCAGCGTGTTCTACTGCTGTCTCTTGAGCGCATCGTCTCTTTCTAGCTTCGTTCTGTCGTGGTTGCCTCTCTTTAGCGCTCTCCATAACGACAAGATTCCACCGAGGCGAAGCGTCACCTTCTCTCCTCCGCCCTCGGAGCACACCAATGGCGGGAGTGAGCGGAAGCGGTACGGCGTAAAACCCCTCAATAATCTAAATGTAGCGCCATCCTCCCTCTTCTGCTCTGGTGCCGCCTCTCCTCCGGTTGTGTTGCGACCGTGGCTCCATCTACGCGGTGCACGACTGGAGCGCGCTGTCTGGAGCAAGCGCCGGTAAAGGCGCCCGCACCGGGTCTCGCCCCAGAATTTCAGCTTTCATTTTGTCGCAATGTGTTCACGTTAAAATATTACTCTTATTTGACAGGGATCTTTCTCCGAAACAGTTTCCGCTGTCAGTGTCTTACACCACACGTAGTGATTTAGGCGTTGGTTGATTTCGCCTTCACCTCCCAATTTCTCCCAATCAATATTTACGCACATAATTAGATAATTATTTTATACATGTCTTCTTTTTCTAAACAGCCTTTCCAACAGCCAGAATATTAAATTTTACAATTTTTAGTACATTAATCTAGCCTAAATGACTTCAAGTACATCTTGTTCAGGTTATGTAGATGTGTGTTCGGAACAGTAATAATGTGCTGACAGTTGCAGGCGGTATACGGCAACCACATAAGGACAACAGTTAGCAATCAGCATGTTTAATATCTTTAGCGCAATTTCCGTGAGCGCAAGAAATAAAGTGATATAATATTTCTAACCGGCTTAAAATGGCAACAACTGTTATGCAAATCATCGATAATAGTAATTAGGGGAACTTGTAATACAAATAAAGGATGGAAAGAATTACTGCACAGTTGCACACACGCCTTCTACCACCATTACAATCGATGTGGGACCTGCAGCGGTTTTATGTGGGCAGCCCCAATTGGTCTGGGTGTTGTTTTTGAACATAAAGCCCACTTGCTGTTGCACGCGCCTTCAAGTTCCCCTCAAGGGACCGATTTTGGTATCATGCGGACCCTGCCGCCTTCCAACCCCATTACGACCGATTTGGGGCATAAAGCAGTTTTGTGTGGGCAGCCCCAATTGGGCTGGGGTTTGGTTTTGAAGCTAGAGTCCACCAGCTATTGCACATGCCTTCAAATTCCCCACAAGGAAACGATTTTGTACCATGCGGTTACGCCGCCTTCCAGCCCCATTACGGCCGATGTGGGACCTAAAGCGGTTTAGCTGAGGCTATCTAATTTGGGCTTCACGAGGGATTGCCCAAATTGAACTCTTATTCATATTCCACTTGCAATCAAGTAACCTACAAGGGGCCGATTAGGGGAGCATGTGGGCATGTCCATTTTCTTGCCCCACTAGGTCGATGTAGGTCCCACAGAGATTTAATGGGGGCGGCGTCATTTCGGATCTCTGAGGGCTTTTACATAAAAAGCTCACATTTAGACAGTATTGCCCTCAAATATCCGACAAGGGACCCATGTGGTCTGGATGCAGGAATGCGTTCTGCATTAGTCCAAGCAACGCCGCTATGGGACCCATGCAGAAGGAACAGGTGCAAGCCCACATGGGGCTTGCCCACTTTTGCCCCATCGGGGACTGAGGCAGGTTTTATGATGGTTGCCCCAGCACCACTTGCCTACATGGTACCTATTGGGCTCCCACATTTTGTGCTCCCTGGGCATGCTTTAAAAAATTGTAACAAGGCGGCAGACGGGAACATTTTAGAAACAGTCTGTGTATGGTTTCTTTGCAGGTTTGACTGGCTGGCGAGATGCCGGTAAACTTGAGAAGCGTGGCAGCAGTTGTCTTGTATGTGTTTTCTACTTCAGCTGCATATGTATCAGCGCTTACATGCGTGTCGTACGAAATCGACAACTAGCACACCAGGCGAAATCGAAGCACGAAATGTGCGGCTTTATTCTGTAGCCTAAGAGCCGTCAATGTCTCGGTAAATGCGGCGACACATTCAGAACATGGTGCTATAGCTTACATTCAACACAAAGAGAACGCCTAAGAAAGCATGGCTGAGTAGTTAAAAACTAAGTACTTTGTTCTATACGTAGATATATACCGCGAAAAGTGTAAAACCAATATGAAATTCGGGCATGTGACACTTGGCAAGGCGAAAAAATGATCAAATCCGTACAAAGTGTGTGGCGGCATATTACTTTAGGTATGAGCAACGGCTCGCTTAACTGGCAGAGCCACGACCACAGCGTTCAGCTCAGCCGATTGGGTGACAAAAAATCTTCCTTCACGGCGCATCTCAGTTCTCGAGCGGCATTGTAAACAACCAATTGTCATCAAGCCCAAGTGTGCTGCTCCAGAATGCGCAGCAGCTTGGCAATTCGAAGAAAGCTACCTAAAAAAACATAGATGCGCTAGCCGTAGCCAAAGACACGATGATATGCGCCGCGCGCGCGTCGTTTTGCACCGGGGAAAAAATCGAGTTAGCCAACACAACACGCAAGAATAAATGCACGCGAAAACATGTCATGGCAGTCGGTCAGTTGGAGGGTCGAACGCCGAAGGAGAACGCCGGAGAGGAGGCAGGTGGAAATCTTCACATGTGTGCGCTACATTTAGGGTACTGAGGGCCTTTAGCGCGGCGCCGGCTGCAGCGCCATCTGGCGGACCTCGGATAAGCTGCTGCTAGGCGCGGCTGTTTAAGCTTATTCGTGGCCGCGGCTACGGCCTACGTTACGAGCTGAAATCTGGCGTAATGTTGAACAAAAACTGTTGGAAATCCCAAGGAGTCCTAAACATACTGGTGCCTCTTTGGATAGCAAGACAGTACCAATCCTCGTTTGTTTCTTGCTGGCTGACTTCCTCGCGGAGATGCTAATGAACCACAGAAATCCTGTATAGGCTAGTTGCCCACCTCGATAGCTTGAACTGATGTACAGCCTTTATCAAACGTTTACAGCCCAGAGGGTTTGCTTTTAAGCCGTATAGTATTGTTACGCCGCGTATTGTTACCATATTACTGAGTAGCAGCAGAAGCAGAAGAAGCAGAGGAAGCGAGGCCCGCGCAGTCTGATCTAGGTTTCTGAGCCGTGTGCGTCCGTCCTTCATTCGACATTCACCTGTATTAAAAAGATTTCATCCATTACAATATGATTTCTGTAATATTTGTGGCAGCCCTAGCCATTGGAGAGGGTAGGGCGAAAAATTGTCTTGCCTTCAGCAAGTATGGAAACCTGGGAATGCATTACAAGCCACATGGTATCGATTAGAAGTAGACCTCCTCGGCTGTAAGCTTTTGACAAAGGCCATACTTGCAAGAGTTTATTGCAACAAGGTCTGCGGCGTTTGCGGCATGCGGTAAATAATAAATGTAATGGTGAAATAACCACATAGTAAGAAAACGAATCAGAATAAGTAAGGGGGCTATATTGATCCACTGTTCATAGTGCCGAAGTATATAGCTGCAGAGGTGGCCAGAACATTACCAGGGGTACTGAAAGCCGAAACCATCGTCATCAGCCGTACTCTATCCAATGCAGGGCTAAGGCTTTGCCTATATTCCTCCTATTAACCCTGATCCCTTCTAGCTGCATCCACCTCAAACCCTTCGATCTCCTTAACCTCATCGACCCACCTAACTTTCTGTCGCCTCGTGGTACGCTTTCCTTCTCTTAAAATTTATCTGGTTAGACCTAGCGACCATCATTTATCCTCTTTTTCAACTGCACGTCCTGCTCATGCCCAATTCTTTTTTATTTCCACTAGATGACATTAACTTCAGTTTCTTGTGGGATCCCCTTTCTTACCCGCAAGAAAAATTCTGCAGATAAAGAAGCAGAAAGTAGCAATCTGGTAGTTATCATGCGTGCGTTTAGTTAAAACTCGTTGTATATATTGAGCTCATTTTAGAGACGCACCGTGGCAGACATGCAATGCTTACCGAAACTCTTTTCGCTCATTTATTTTCCACCCGGCAAGAGGACGAATTTGAGGAGGAGGAAAGGCAGGGATGTTAACTGGAAAAAGAAACCGATTGGCTACCCTGCACTGGGGGAAGCGGTTTATGAATATAAAAGTGATGGGTCAGAGAAGAATGAGTGAAGCCAGTCTATTCCCATCATAGCCATTTCACGTCACATCACATCACGTTGCAGTCATATTACGTCATATAACAGCAAAATCACAACCTATCGATTAGGCCCGTGGTGTTCAAGAAGCGCAGCAGTGCCTGGGAGGCCTTCACCGCCGACGATCGCTGCGGCCAGTGACGAGATAAAATCTTTATTTCACTCAGTAGGCGTCCATCTAGACGCTCCAGCGCAAGGCAGATACACTGTCCTTCCTCAATGTATATGGGTACTCATAAAAAATGTACTCACAGGCGGCACAGCAACGTATCTTCACGTCGGGGTAGGCTGGGTCGAAGCCGGAGCTTAAGATCAGGGTCCAGGGATTTTAAGCTGCAGTTCAAAAACTGGCCAGAATTCCACAAGGTGAGCGTGTGCTCCCGCGTAAGTGTGCGAAGTCTGCCCGGAGCGCCTACCCTGAAAAAAAGGGGTCAACATACAATCCCTGTCTTGGTGAGCGGTTCGCGCGACCTCGTCCGCACGGCGATTTCCCGCTATGCCACTGTTTCATGGAAGCTATTGGTAAATGATGTCATGTCCTTAATTTATGGCATAGCAATAAAGTTCTCGTAATTACGCGGCGAGTTGCTCATGGGCTCCACTGCGAAGAGCCGCTTGTAAGGCTTGCAGGGCTGCTTTGGAATCTGCGAAAATAGACCACAATTGTGGGGCTCTGCTGACTGATATGCCTAATTGCGACACGACGAGTGGCCAGCTCTGTGGCTCTCAGCAGTCCGGTGCATTGTCCTAACTTTCATTTCAGTACTTCTAGCGGGGAAGACCATGGAGCCGTCGGTGTGGACGTGCAAACGGTTTACATGCGGCTCATGGAAGTATCCGAGAGTTACCTGCTTTAGTTTTGTGGCAATAGATCGAACTTCTTCCTGATGCCGGGTATCGAAAGAAGCCCACGGGGTTGCTGTAGGCTCCATAGTGGAGGGCATGGCCTAGAGGCAGGTGTAAACTGGGACGACAGTGCAGGCGATGTACATCAACGGTCTCTGTAAACGGTGCACGCGGCCTGGTATTAGGAAGACTGGCCAAATGATGAAAGGGAACACGGGAGATGTATCGGAAATGTGCCGTACGGGCGTCAACTGTTAGCTAGGTAGTGATGATATGCTCCCGGTCAATTAATACGGAAGCAGCCGTAGAGGAATATTTCGTAGTTTTGACATAAATATATTGGAGATTATATTGACGTTTCCTGAGAGAATAATTCGGTCGCTGCCTTCAAGTACGCAGCCGCAGTTTGCTACCTTTTGTGACGGTGTTACATATGCAGCTTAAGATCAGGGTGCAGGGATTTTAAGCTGCAGTTCAAAAACTGGCCAGAATTCCACAAGGTGAGCGTGTGCTCCCGCGTAAGTGTGCGAAGTCTGCCCGGAGCGCCTACCCTGAAAAAAAGGGGTCAACATACAATCCCTGTCTTGGTGAGCGGTTCGCGCGACCTCGTCCGCACGGAGATTTCCCGCTATGCCACTGTTTCATGGAAGCTATTGGTAAATGAATATTTATGGAAAGTATCGCTAACTGGGGTGCAAAACAATTTAAATATGTGCAGCTGGCGGGGAATGCTTTGCTAGGACCTGAAGTGTAGGAATGCGAACCCTGCTGCAAATGTACGTGCAGCAGAGCCAAGTGACGCGCAATCGTATCATTTGTATGAGTTGTCGCGGCGTATTTTCCGGCTAAGGCCATGTAGATCATAGCGCCAAATTATTAACATTATTCACAATGAGGTATAGGAGATTAAAACTCACTCAAAACAATGACGATCCTATGAAGCTGCTAAGGATAAGCATAAACTTCTCGAGGCATGCTCATGGATACGGGGAAAAAGGAAGTTACGTGCTGAGAGGCACTTCCCTGATTTCAGGCATTCGGAAGTTTTCTTACTAATCGAGCTTAGAGCTGTTGTGTTAGAGAAGCTGCTGCATTTTTCCTGAAATTTTTAGCCGCAAAGCCAGAATTTGTTGCACGCGGCATGCACTTTTAATCCGTTAGCGTTTTTACCACCGCTTTGTACAAAAGCGCCTCGCGTCATAGGCCTCGACCGTTTAATATCTCAGAGTCTGCTAAGATGACGGGATGACTCTAGTATGTGAGAGTTGGCAGGTGAGATTACCGGACACTGGCTTTTGGGCGGATAGTGGAACGCCATTAGTCAAGAAGCCGTAGTAGAGTTGGAAAGAGCTACCATTTCAGGTAGCTGCTTTAAGATGTACAGGGAGGTAGAAAACAAACACAACAGAACTCTCGGAACCCACGTTTCAAGCCTCGCAATCTAGAAAAATGGCGAGCATGCCTTAACACTGGGAACTAATTGGTGAGCGGTTCACATGCGCACGACCGATATTACTCACAGGCGAAAACGTAATCATATATAAAGCTAAAAAAAAAACAACACGCAAAGATTTCTGGTTTGGCCATTTAAATCTCTGAGTGCGTATTTCATAGCTGTCGAGCCATTGTAGACCAAATTGAAGCCGTTACCTTACATTGTACACGCCCATTAAAAACCAACGAGACAATAAGAAGAGGGAGGAAAGACAAAACAAGGGGTTTATTGAAAATAAAATAAGAATGAGATTAGTTCGGCACAGTATTTTTAGCAGTAAGACTATAAATGCTGGCGAGTCGCGGAGACAGGCACAAATATCTTGAATATATATACAAATAGGCAGCATGAAATTAATTTGAAAAGTTATTCTCTCGGATGCCTTCAAAGGCTACAATTGGTTATTTGGGAATAATAAGCCAGCTTGCTACTAGCCCCTTCTCAAGCATAAGCTCTCTTGGTTATCGCTCCTTAACCTGCGTGCATAACCACGTGAATAGTTTGGCACAACCTTTACCAATCTTCTCACAGGAATGTTCTGCCAGCCATTGATATTAAGTGAGGTATACTTTCATTTATTATGTGGCCTACTACGTGCATTTTATTTCTGAGTAGCAGCTTCGAAATCTTGTTGGTTTTTGCAGTCGCAAGGAATTACGATATCTGAAATCACGGCGTACACAAATCAGCACTGAATAAAGCAATATTTAGCTAGCACTACTAACAGATACCACTGACACTATGTAAAACGTAGATATTATAGTTAGTATGTGGTCTGAATAGAGCGGAGTAGTGAGCAATTTTCTTCAATATCATTGTCCTCAGTATCAGAGCAGGAATGTGACACACGCGAGTATGATCGCCGTGTCTTCTTCTCAGCTTGTCAGTATCACTAAAATGATCCGCGATATGACTAATCCAGTCCACATTAACCAAAACCACTGTATTATGCATGGCATCATTATGCTGCTTTTTACAATGTCCATGCTAACTAGAAGACCTCTTTCTAAACCACCAGTTGTCCCATTTGCCTTTCAACAGGGGAAAGGAGGCAAACGGCTTTTTAAAATAAAACTCCTTTGTACAAGATATGTTTGCTTGTGAATAATATTTAAGGCGCTAGTTATTTCTTATGCTCTCTGCGTTTCAGCTTTATATCTCGAAATTAATGCAGCTCTAGATCTTCCCTCCTGAATGTACCTCATTTCGGGGCAGTACCATGACACTCACTGCTATTATAAGGCTGAAAACTGAAGTCTTATCTGAATAAGATTTATTTAGCTATTTTACGCAGCAACACATGAACACGAAATATGTTTTCTCTGCGCATGTTACCAGATTATCAAATATGCGACTACGCTTGAATGTTGATATGAAGAAGCGGCGTCGAAATCTTCAATAATAGGTAGAATATCTCAAATCACATCCTACACAAATATCCTCTGAATGAAGGAATGCTTGGGCGGTACAAATGCAAATCACAATTGCATTCCACGCCTAGCGTATATTTTTTCGTGTGTACATGCTCTGATTTGGTACTTTGAGAATAACCTTTTTGAAGAATAGAGACTCTACAGACTCGTTCATTCTCACGTGTGCGCTCTCAAACCTGTTCAGGATGAAACCTTGTGTATGCCTAGACTCAAAAAGCAATGCTGTGCTGCACATGTCTTTCCCATTCCAAATATGCATCCCTCTACCCAAATGGTTCAAAGCTTTTTTAGTTCATATTTTCGTAATTTCCATATTATTAAAAAAAGATGCTTTTTTTATCTCCGAAATTCAATTACTACAATAAATATTGGTGCTTTGTATCAGACGCAACGTTGCTTTTAAAAAGGTCGCTTGTATTCATTTTTTCTTTTAGCTTCGCGCTCAGAAACATTGTTTTAAATTTATAGATTTCTTGTTGCTTGCCTTCGACAGTTTGCATGCGGATCCCACTTCAAGAGAAATATTTTTGTCAGAAATAATTTTGCTATTTATTTATATCCGTGCGGATTTTGATTGCGTATTTGCTTTTGGCGCGCTTAAATGATTATAAAACTACTTAGCTCTATTTCTGGACACATTTAGGCGAACATTGTTGAGAAAGATAAAATTAGGTGAAGGGGGATAGTGAAGTTGATATATTTTTCGAGAGCTTCAGAATATTTCAATTCACAATATTAGTCAGCTGCAAGAGCCCCGATAGCTAGAATGAGTGCTAGGTATAATATTTTTATGCACTGTCCAAGACAAATCAGTTATCACCTCAGTTCGTATTTGGACAGAGCGTCCAACTCTAACGTGACCTTAAAGACACGTATTATGAGAGGGGCTTGGGGTATCGACCACGGAGCGTTCCATCTATCGAAGGAGCCGTATAGACTCGCTGGATTGCCACCGGTGCCATTGGACATGACTGAAGACGGCAATAACGAGCAACTGGGACCATCAACGGCGAACAACTAGCCACACTACCGAGAGCCCCGGACAGTTTTGGAAAACCTGAGGAAGATGTCGACGAGAGGCTCAAACATTACGAGAGGGTGAGCAAATACAATCACTGGAACGCGGCTACTAAACTGGCTAATGTGGTGTTCTTCCTTGCTGCAACTGCCTTCGACTGGTTCGACAATTATGAGGAATCACTAACTACATGGGCTACCTTTACAAGCGAGATAAAGAAAAATTTTGGGGACGAACCTGCCAAGTAGAAGCGTGCGGAACAGACATTGCTTCACCGGGTGCAAGTCCCCAGCGAAACTTGCACTGCATACATAGAGGCTAGCTTAAAGCTATGCAAGCTTGTGAATTCCAGCATGCACGAAGAAGATAAAGTCGGCCACTTCTTAAAAGGAATAGCTGAAGATGTTTACAATTTCCAGATTAGCGAAGAGAGCCTGAAGACCACCGCCGACGTTATAAAACACTGCAGAACATTTGAAGCTCTCAAGCTTCGTCGAATCACCCCTACATTCGGAAGTCAGGCCAATGTAACCTTTGTAGCCAGTGTTGAAGCATGCTCTCAACTTCCAATGGCTGATATGGCAGGGGAAATTGTGCGCGAGGAGCTGTCCAGGTAGAGGTACGCCATCTGCCGTGAGCAATATCTGCGGCACAGTAGTGCACCGCAGGATGATGGCGCCGCCCTTTCAATTCCGTGGGTACAGCCTAGGGGCGCTTCGGATATGAACGATTGTAACAACTCTGCCCAAAGTTATGTCCATCGGCCGACGGGAAGGAGGTCCGCCTACCCTACAGGCGTGGTCCGTAATCAGCGAGAGCCTGACTACAACCGACATCGCGACTTTGTTAGTCAGCACTCTTATGCTGGTCGCCGGCGCCCTGGACCACCTGTGTGTTACAGGTGTGACTTTGTAGGGCACATCGCTAGATATTGCCGCCGCAGCTTCTCTGCTCAAGACTACCGACCCCCGGCGAACTTTCACGGTCCACTGCACACAGAACAGCAGCGATGCCCGACTATGTCCGCCTGGGACACATACCAGTCGACTCATCTGCGGAGTTCATCTCCTGCATCTGATCGCCGTGTGACGCCGCCACCCCAGCGCCAGCGGCGGCTACCTTTCCCGCGACGTCGTTCTTCCCTCCATCTCCGCGAATTAGGAGGCGCGGCCAATGGAGGTGAGGCCGGCGGCGAGTCGATGACGTCTATACCGCTACCCGCGTTTATGCTAAAGAACAAATTGAGAGTGTGTATTGATAGTGGGAGCCACAGCATTTGTTATGAGTTTGAGTTTTAAGAACCGTTTAGGTAGGAAAGTAATGTTTAGTGGTAACCCTGCAGTGTTATTGCGTGGTGTTGGCGGTGAATCATTGGTGCCATTGGGTGTGTGCTGTGCGCAAGTTGCGAATGGTGGCCAAGAGTGTCGAACTGAATTCACAGTGTTGCCTCATGAAGTACTTCTATGAAGTACACATGAAGTAATTCTAGGTAGAGACTTTTTGCAACAGTGTGGTGCAACGTTAGATTTCCATAGAGGACAGATCTTGCTGAATGTTGCGTTGATGTCATCTCTTGTAGAAACCTCGTCGCTCGATTTAGGAGCATTTTCTGTGTCTGAAGATGCCGTTGTATCTGCGATGTCCTGAGAATTCATTCAAGTTATTTCATCCATAAATTTCTGCTAGGATTTCGATCCCGTAGTGGAACCTACAACAGTTGCCTGCGCAAAGAAGAGTGTCGTGGTGCCCCGTTGCATAGTTTCAGTCACCAGAGGCCCCACCTTGCTGCGGACTGTAAACTATTCAGACAAGCCAGCCGTGTTGCCTTGTGGCATGAGGTTCGCTCATTACGAAGAAGGTGTGTCGAACTCCATGGTGCCACTAAGTAACTATGCTCTTGAAGAGAAAACATCTCATTTGGCAGTCTCGAATCGAGGCAGTGATAAACCCATCTTTGGGAGCACAGGAGCGCCGAGTTTTGACTGACCTGCTTTTCAAGCATGTTTCGGTTTTCGACTTCCCCAGAGATCATCAGCCACCGATTCCGAATTCCTGCATCCATCATTCAATTGATTCTGGAATCTCTCGCCCGATCAGACCATCACGTGTCTCCGACCGAACGTCAGCTTATTGACGAAAAAGTTGATGACATGCTGCAACGTGGCGTTATCCACGAATCTTGAAGACCTTGGGCGGTTCCAGTTATCCTCGTTAAAAAAAAAGATAACACATGGCGTTTTTGTGTGGACTATCGTCGCCTTAACGCCGTAACCAAAAAAGACCTATATTCGCTGCCACGTATTGACGATGCAATCGACTATCTTCATTCGGCATCATACTTCGGTAGACTTGAGATTGGGGTACTGGCAGATACCGATGAACCCAAGCGACAAAGAAAAGGCGGGATTTGTGACACCCGATGGTCTCTATGAGTTCAACGTAATGCCCTTTACATTGTGCAATGCACCTGCCAAGTTCTAACGCTTCATGGACACCATTCTGCGCGAAATCAAGTGGAAATTTGTTTGCGCTAGTTGGATGACGTTGTGATCTTCGGGAAGGCCTTTCAGGAACACAAAAGCCGCCTCGCCATCGTTCTGACTGCACTGAGAGAGCAGGCCTCGTTCTCAACTCTAAAAAAAGCCACTTTGGCGAACGTCAAACAATTGTTCTTGGTCACTTGGTCGATAAGGATGGTGTTCGGCCGGATCCTCAGAAGATTCCCGCTGTAACCAGCTTTACAGCACCGAAATCAATGAAGCAGCTTCGGAGCTTTTTAGTACTGTGCTTCTATTTTCGTCGTTTTGTGCTGATATTAGCTGACATCGAATACCCGCTCACGTGCCTTTTGCACACAGATGCACCATTCAATTGGACTGCTGACTGCGATTATGCCTTCAGCCACTTCAAATTTCTTCTGACGTCGGGACCTATCCTACGTCATTTCTGTACTTCTGCCCATCTCGAAATTTACATCGACGCTAGTCGCGTGGGCGTTGGCGCTGTTCTCATCCAGCGTCATGGCACCGACCAGCACACGATAGGTTATGCTAGTCGTTCGGTGAGGAAGGCGGAACGTAACTACACTCTTACTGAACAAGAGTGCCTCGCAGTGGTTTTTGCGGTGAATAATTTCGTTCTTACCTATATGGCAATGTTTTTACTATCGTCAAAGACAACCATTCGCTCTGTTGGCTCGTAAATCTTCGCGACCCTTGCGGCCGGCTCGCTCGTTGGGCATTGCGGTTGATAGAGTTTAACTTCACTGTGGCATACAAAAGCGGCCGTCAACAAGCTGACGCTGACTGTCTGTCACGCTTGCCACATTCGTCAACTGGTAGTGATAATGACAACTTTGATGACTACCTGGCGCCTATCTCGGCAACGTTTCCTGACCCTCAACTGTTCCAGACAGAACAATGCACGATCAGACTTTGGCACCACTCTTCTCTGCCGCTCATGATTCAATAGATCGCGTTTCTGCGTTCGTGCCGGCCTGCTTTACAAGAAGAATTACAACCCCGGAGGTGCACGCTTTCTTCTTGTCCTGCCGGAAAACCTCCGTATTCCGGTTCTTGAAATGATTCACGACGATGCCACGTCGGGCCGCTTGGCTGTCGCCCGGACCTTTCATCGCACACAGGAACGCTTTTACTGGCCGAAAATGCGTCAAGCCATTCAGCGCTACGTCGCCAGTTGTGTCAAATGCCAGCCGTACAAGCCCAGGTAGCACAAAGTGGGCTATGAAGGGTGGGCCCCGGTGGGCCCGATGTAGGCAATGCAGGACAGCCCCGGTGGGCTCAATGTGGGTGCTGCAAGAGGGGCCGACGTAGGCCCGAAGCGGGCTGTCGACAAAGCCCCAATTGGCCCCACTAGGGGCCGATGCAGGCAGCCCTTGCGGGGCTGCCCACATTTTTCCGGCATTGTTAAAAGGGCACATACCGCCAACTCCCCGCGATGGTCCTACTTTGGACCGATTTGGGTAGCCGCTTTGGAGGAACATTTTTTTTTATTTCAATTAGCCCCTCAGAAAATGACATAGGACCAATGCGGGTTCTATAGCGCTAGCCACACTTGGGCTTGCCCACATTATTCTCATAGGGGTCCGACGTAGGAAATTGATGGAAAGCCCTAGTCCAAGTTTTCCCAATCAATATTTAGGCACACAATTAAGTCATTACTTTATACATGTCTGCACTTTCTAAACAGCCACAATATTAAATTTTACAATAATTCATAACATTCATCTAGCCGAAATGACTTCATGTACATCTTGTTCAGGCTATGGAGATGTGTGTTCTGAACAGTAATATAGTACTGCGAGTTGCAGGCTGTCCAAAGCAACCACATAAGAGGCAACAGTTAGCAATCAGTTTGTTTTAGTATTTGTAGCGCAATTTGCATGAGCGTGAGAACTAAAGCCATGTAAATTTCTAATCGACTAAACATGGCAACAACTGTTATACAATTCATCTATAACAGTAATTTAGGGCAACATCTAATGCAAATAAAAGTTGGAAACAATGATTACGCAATTGCACGCACGCCATCTAGCCCCATTACGGCCGATGTGGGACCTACAGCGGTTTTGTGTGGGCAGCCCCAATTGGGCTGGGTGTTGGTTTTGAACCTAAAGCCCACTTGCTATTGCACGTGCCTTCAAATTCCCCACAAGGGACCAATTTTGGTATCATGCGGGCCCTCCCGCCTTCCAGCCCCATTACGGCCCATGTGGGATATAAAGCAGTTTTATGTGGGCAGCCCCAATTGGGCTGGACGTTGTTTTTGAACCTAGAGCCCACCTGCTGTTGCACGGGCCGTCAAAGGCCCCACAAAGGACCGATTTTGGTACCATGCGGGCACGCCCGCCTTCCAGCCCCATTACAGCCTATGTGGGACCTAAAGCGGTTTAGCTAAGGCTGCCTCATTTGGGCTTCACGAGGGCTTGCCCAAATTGAGCCCTTATTCATATTTCACCTGCCCTCAAGTAACCTACAAGGGGCCGATTTGGGCAGCATGTGGGTATGTACGTTTTCTTGCCCCACTACGGCCGATGTTGGTCCCACAAAGATTTAATGGGGGTGGCCTCACTTCAGATCTATGAGGGCTTTCCCATAAAAAGCCCCCATTTAGGTTGGATTGCCCTCAAATATCCGGCAAGGGACCCTTGTGGTCTGGATGCAGGAATGTGCTCTGCATTAGCCCAAGAAACGCCGCTATGGGACCCATGCAGGAGGAGCAGGGGCAAGCCCAAATGGGGCTTGCCCACATTTGCCCCATCGGGGACCGATGCAGGTTTTATGATGGTTGCCCCAGCCCCACTTGCCTACATCGGACCTACTGGGGCCCCACATTCTGTGCTACCTGGGAGCTCCCTACTTCCCGTCTACCGAGACCACTGCACCCTATTGCGCCACTGACAGCACCCTCTGATCAGGTGGACATCGGCCTCTTGGGTCCTTACGCGATCTTCTAACGATGACCGGTGGATAGTGGTATGTGTTGACCATCTCACTCGTTATTCAGAAACAACCGCAATACCCTTAGCCACAGCTTACGAAGTATCCCTATTTCTTCTGTGATTACTCGTCCTGCGCCATGGCCCTCCTCGAATTCTCATCAGTTATCATGGGCGTCAATTTACAGCTGAAGTTATCGAAGAACTTTTTCGTCTATGCGCCTCCGATTACCGTCATTCAACATCGTATCACCCGCAATCGAATGGACTTATTGAACGGACCAACCACACTCTGACCATTATATTCGCGATGTACGTGGACTTTGGTCAAAAGAACTGGAATGACATCCTCCCTGTCATTACATACACGCATAACACTGCACAGCATGAGACAACTGGCTACATTCCTTTTTACCTTCCTTATGCTAGCGTTCCCCACAGCTGTCTTGATACCATCTTTCCTTTTTATCCCTCCACAACGAGTCTTCTATCGCCTCCACTTTATGTCGAGCCGAAGACCCTCGCCGCGTTGCCCGCCTGCGCTTCCTGGACTCACAGGAACGTTCGAAGGAGCGTAATAAAAACCGACGCCCACATGCTTCTTATGTTCCTGGGGATTTAGTGTTGCTGTGGACGCCCCTGCGCAAGCGTGGTTTAGCCCAGAAGCTGCTGTGTCGCTATAGCGGCCTTTCTGTCGCTGTGGAGCGCCTTACTGACGTGAACTATGTAATTGCTCGCCGCACCGAAAATAGCCGATGCTCACGCCGAACCCAGGTGGTGCATATGGCTCGGCTAAAAAGGTTCCATCCCCGCCACCTTCATTAAACCGCTTGTCCTGGGGCTTTGTGTGCGTGGGGAGAAGTGTACCCTGCTTCGGGGCGTCAAGGGAAGGAAGCAGAGGCTGGAGAGGAAGAGAAAAAACGAGGGTCAGAAGGACATTTGTAGTCGTTGTCCTCCTTCCATCAATCTCTGTGCAAATAAACCCCCTGTTCGTACTAAGCACGTAACAATATTATCCGTAACAAAGCCCAAGGCACTGAGGCTTAGCAAGCAGAGATTATTCATTGTCTATTCAAACACGTTCGCCTTGATTATGCGAACACGTATGTGACATCACCATCCTCATCATCATCAGCCTCTCTATACCCACAACTGGGTGAAGACATGTGCTATATTCATGCAATTACCCTGTAATGTACCAACTGCATCCCCTTGACCCCTGTGAACTCCTCCACCTCCTCCGCTCACCTAACTCTCTACCGTCCCTGCTACATTTTCTTTCCATTGCAATCCAGTTTGTTACCCTAAGCGACCATCGGTTATTCACTCTTCACACTACATGTCCTTACCATGCCCATTTCTTCTTCATTTTCACCAGAATGTCAGTAACTTGTGTTATTTCTCCGACCAACTCTGCACGCTTCCTGTCTCCTAATGTTACCCCTACCATTTTTCGTTCCACAGCCCTCTGCTGTGTCCTCAACTTAAGTAGAACCATTTTCTTTGCCTCCATGTTTCATCCCCATACGTGAGTGCATGTAAAATGCAACTGTTGTATACTTTCCTCTTGAGCGATATCGGTTAGCTGCTAGTCATAATCTGTGAGTGCTTGCCAAATTCGCTCTATCCCAGTTTTATTATCCTTGTTATTTCCCTTTCATGGCTCGGATCCGCTGTTACTACCTGTCCTAAGTAGATATATTCGCCTAGTACCTCCAGTGCTTCGCTACCTAAACCAAATTGCTGTTCCTTCCTGAGGCTGTTCAACATTGCCTCAGTCTACTTCATATTGATTTTCAAGACTACCTTCCTACTTTTCCTGTCTAGGTCATCAATACGTTTTTTGCAGTTCATCTCCTGGTATACATTCAAGCCGATATCACCAGCAAATCTCAGATTACTGAGGTGTTCTCCGTCTACCCTTTTCCCAAGCTGCTCCCATTCCAAGTCTTGGAATGCTTCCTGTAAGCAAGCTGTGAATAGTACTGAGGAGATCGTGGCTCCTTGCCTAACACCTTTCTTTGCAGGAATTTTGTTACTTTCTTTCTGCAGAACTATGGTTGCTGCGCCGCCACTATATATATCTCCCAGCAATTTCAGGTACGGCTCGTCTACACCCCACTCTCGAAATTCCTGCATGACCGCCGAGGTTTCTACTGAGTCAAATGCTTTTTCGTAATTATTGAATGCAATGTATAAGGACAGGTTATATTCTGAGTTTTTTGCTATCACCTTGTTGATGGTATGAATATGACTGATGGTAGAGTCAGTTCAGTTCAGTCGTTCACTAGTGTCCGCATATTCGTGACCCTATGGACCATGTCACGCCACGCTTTCCGGTCTCTCACTATCTTCCTAACATAACATAACTTCATCTGCAGCGCCTCGAGAATGCCATCAAACCATCGCGTTCGCTGCCTACCCCTTCTCCGGTGACCCTCAACCTTTCCCATCATCAAATCTTTCCCCAGCGACTCCTCTCTCCTCATCAGATGACCAAAATAGCTGAGCTTTAACTTCAGAATGTGACCCTCCAATGAGCAGTCAGGGTTTATGGTCGAAAATATCGACTGATTTGATCTTCTGGCAGTCCAAGGAATTCTGAAGAGTCTCCGTCAGCACCACAATTCAAATGCGTCAATTCTTAGGCGGTCAGCCTTCTTCACAGTCCAACTCTCGCATCCATACATCACAACTGGAAATACCATAGCACGACTTATACGGATCGTGGTTGCTAGTCTAATGTCGCTGCTCTTTATTAGGCGGCCAAGGCTAGCCATGGCTTTCTTTCCCAGAAGCAGGCGTCTCCTAATTTCATGGCTGCAGTCTCCTTCCGGGGTAATTTAGAGCACAAGAAGAGAAAATCTGTCGCAGCTTCCACTTCTTGTCCATTGATGCTCCAGGACTTGATAGGGCAAGACGCCATGATCTTTGTCTTTTTAATGTTCAGTTTAAGCCCAAACGTCTGATTCTCTTCTTGTACGCGCTTCAGAAGTCTCTTGAGTTCCACTTCACTTTCTGCCACTAATGTATCATCCGCATATCTAAGGTTGTTGCGACGTTTTCCAGCAATCTTCACTCCAGCTGAAGACCCGTCCAGACCGGCCTTCCTCATGATGCACTCTGCATATAGGTTAAATAGGCAGGGCGACAGTATGCAGCCTTGCCTCACTCTTTTCTCGATCTGAAACCAATCAGTAAGACCATGCCCAGTTCTGACTGTGGCCTCTTGCCCTTCAAACAGGTTCCTGAGGAGATAGATGAGGTGATTTGGGAGTCCCGTGTCTTGGAGAGCTTGCCACAATCTGCTGTGATCTATGCAGTCGAACGCTTTCGCATAATCAATAAAGCAGAAGTAGATGGGTTTCTGGAGCTCTCTTTCTTTTTCCATGATCCAGCGAAGGTTGGCAATCTGGTCTCTAGTTCCTCTTCCCTTGCGAAACCCAGCTTGCGCGTCCGGAATCTCCCGATCCACATACTGCTGCAGCCTACCTTGGAAGAGTTTCAACATCACTTTGCTAGCATGCGAAATAAGCGTGATCGTGCGGTAGTTGGAACAATCTTCGGCGCTGCTTTTCTTTGGAATTTGGATGTAAACTGACCTCCTCCAATCCTGTGACCACTACAGGGTTGTCCAAATGTGCTGACATAATGTATACAGAACGTTAACAGCGTCGTCGTTGAGGTTTTGAAGCAAATCAGCTGGCATGCCATCAATTCCGCTAGGTTTGTTCTTAGCAAGACTGGCTAATGTCCATTCAACCTCACTCTTCAGAATGCCCGGCTCGAGATCAGTAATCACAACAGTCTTATGTTGGGTTTGCACATCCGGGTCTTTTTGTACAGTTCTGTGTATTCCTGCCACCTCTTCTTTATCTCTGAGGCTTCAGTGAGGTCCCTGCCTCGTTTGTCCTTTATGACGCCCAGCTTAGCACAGAAGCTTCCTTTGATATCTTTGGTTGGCTTATACACAGCTCTTGTATTCCTCAATTGGCTGTTGTCCTCATCTGCTTGGCACGGTATGTTTAGAAGGCATTGTTATCTCTCCTTGCTATTTTCTGAAAGGCGGCATTGAGAACCTTGTATCCTTCTCTTTTCCCCATAACTTTTGCCATCCTCCTTTGCCCAGCTCCTCAGATAACCGATAGCTTCCTCAGATAACCAGTTTGCTTTCTTGCATTTCTTTTGGTTTGGAACTACCTTAGTGGCAACTTCTTGCATTATATCACGAACATCAGTCCACATCTCTTCAGGCTCTCTGTCTTCTAGACCTAATTCTTGATATCGATTCCTGACTTCCAGAGCATTTTCTGATGAAATTTGATCCAGATAATACCTGAAAGGCCTTCTAGTTTTCAGCGCTTTCCTCAATCGAAGCTTAAATTTGGCAACAAGAAGCTGATGATCGGTGCCACAATCGGCCCCAGGCCTTGTTTTTACTGCTTTTATAGCGCTTCTCCATCTGTGCCGGCGAAGAATATTGTAAGGTAACGCGAAGGTCGGACTTGGGGAATCAGGCTTTATTGCAGACCTGAAGCCTTGGTCGCACACTGCAGCCAAACACACTCCGCGATGACGATGGGTATCTACAAGAGGGAGCAGGATGAAGATGAAGCAGCACGTTCAGCCGTGTGGAAGATGAAGCGCCACACAGTGCTCACACTATTTCGCCCGCGCAGTTGAAGCGGCCAGCCTGGCCGCAATTAGTCCGCAGGATTGCGCCGAATAAAAGGTTTCATATTTGAAACGTGGACAACTACAGTGCCACGGTAACGACAGTCCGGAGGACGGTAAACAGGGGAGACGCGATAGTTGACCGGGGAGCTAGTTTTTGCAAGAACTGTGTAAGGACCAATGTAACGGTGCTTTAACTTGTCACAAAGGCCAGGAGTGCGTATTGGGGTCCAAAGTAACACCTCGTCGCCGGGACGGAACGAAACTTGGCGATAGGTTGCATCATAGCGGCACTTGCGGTCTTCCTGGCTAGCTTCTGTGTTGACGCGAGCACGCCGGCGAGATTTGGCCACTCGGGAAAGGAGCTGGTCAGGAAGAGAGGATGAGGAACTGGCATGTGTAGAAAGAAAAGACGTGTCAAGAAAGGTAGCTGGAGGACGGCCGTAAACGAGGAAAAATGAGGTGTAACCTGTGGTCCGCTGTACAGCCGTATTGTAGACAAACGTAAAAAAAGGAAGTATTACGTCCCAGTTTCGGTGGTCCTGGTCGACGTACATAGACAACATGTCTGTAAGCGTGCGGTGAAACCGCTCAGTCAACCCATTGGCCTGCGGGTGATAGCTGGAGGTCAATTTGTGATGTGAGGGTGAGGCCTGAATAACTTCGGCTAAAATCGTCGACAGAAATGTCCGACCACGATCGCTCAGAAGCACTTGAGGGGCCCCATGGCGCAGTACGAGCGATTCCAAAAAGATGGTCGCGACCTCATGTGCTGAGCCATTAGTCAGGGAAGCGGTCTCAGCGTAGCGTGTTAGGTGGTCGACGGCGGTGACGATCCAGCGATTACCTCGTGCGGACAATGGAAGTGGCCCGTATAAGTCTATGCCAACAACGGCAAAAGGAGTGGCAGGGCAAGGTAGCGGCTGTAGTAGGCCAGCAGGAGGAGAAGTGGGCCGTTTGCGGCGCTGACATGGCAGACAAGAGGCGATGTAGTTTGCCACACGTGAGGCGAGGCCTGGCCAGAAGAAACGGGTTTTATGCGGTGGTATGTTTTATGAAAGCCTAAGTGACCGGCTGTAGCATCATCGTGGAAAGCCGCCAGGATACCGGTGTGAAGCGCTCTCGGAATAACGGGGACCCAACGGGTGCCTTCGGAGCAATAAATATAACGGGAGAGCACGCCGTTGTCAAGTTTGAACTTTTGGAGTTAACTGCGCATCCTAGCGGTAGGAGGGTGAGAAGCACCGGTGAGAAGGTTGATTAGGGAAATACAGTAGGGATCTGCTCGCTGGTGTGAAATAATAACGTAGCGATCTGGAGCAGCGGCAGGAGTAGCACAGGTGATGTTTGGAGCTCTGGACGACATTGGGACGTCGAGGGTGCACGCAGGAAGGCGCGAAGAAGCACTAGGTGGTGATTCTGATAGCGGGCAGCGGGAAAGAGCATCGGCATCTCGATTTTTTTCGTCCCGATTTGAATATGACATCGAAGTAGTATTCCTGCAAGCGCAGAATCCAACGGCCCAGGCGTCCAGTCAAATTTTTGAGGGTTGATAACCAGCACAGAGCGTGGTGATCGGTAACGATCGTGAAATGGCGGCCATAGAGGTAGGGGCAGATGAACTGCCCAAACGACGGCGAGGCACTCTCGCTCAGTGATGGTGTTGTTGCGTTCCGCTGGTGTTAGAGTTCGACTGGCAAACGCAATTACCTTTTCCCGAGAAGCGGTATCACGTTGCAGAAGTACGGCGCCGATACCGAGGCTGCTGGCACCGGTGTGAAGAATGGTGGCAGCAGTGTCGTCGAAGTGAGCGAGAACAGGGTCCGAAGTGAGGGCATTCTTTAGGGTTTGGAAAGCTTTTTCGCATTCTTCGGACCAATTGAAAGCAGTACGGTCGGTAAGTAGGCGGTGGAGCGGACAGCAATGGTAGCGTAATTGCGAGTGAAACGGCGAAAGTACGAAGACAGGCCAAGGAAACTGCGTAGTTCCTTATTAGTCCGCTGAGGGCGTGCAAAGTTCAAAACTGCAGCAAGCTTGTCAGGGTCGGGTCGAATGCCATCGCGGCTGACGAGGTGGCCCAGGATCTTGATTTCTTTCTTGGCGAAATTACACTTTTTTTTGTGTTCAGCTGGAGACCGGCGGATGCAAGGCACGTTAATACTTGATCAAGGCGGCATAAATGATCAGAAAAAGTCGCAGAGAAAATAACTATGTCGTCCAGTTAGCACAAGCATGTTTTCCCATTTAAGTCCTCTAAGACAGTGTCAATCATGCGCTCAAACGTAGCGGGAGCATGGCAAAGTCCAAAAGGCATGACATTGAATTCGTAAAGCCCATCGAGAGTAGCGAATGCGGTTTTTTCTTTGTCGGCTTCGTGCATCGGTATCTGCCAGTAACCGGAACGCAAATCCAAAGTGGAGAAATATTCGGCGCCCTGAAGACAGTCGAGAGAGTCGTCAATTCGATCGTGGCATAGGGTAAACATCTTTGCGAGTGACTTTGTTAAGTGCGCGGTAATCAACGCAAAAACGCACGGACCCATCCTTTTTTTTTGACCAAGACGACCGGAGATGAACAGGGGCTAGCTGATGGCCGAATAATGTCTCGTCGGAGCATATCATTCACATTATCTTCTATGATTTTACGTTCTGATAAGGAAACACGGTAAGGGCAGTGGCTAACAATAGAAGTACCTTCTGTAATAATGCGGTGCTGTGCAGACGACGTTCGGCCCAAGGTCGGAGAAGTGACATCAAAGTAATTCCTGCAAAGCTTGGCGGTGAGTCGCAGGAAGGTCAGGATTGATGGTGCCAAAGAGAACACAGAGAGAAGCATCGGAAGAAGCTGCTGGTGAGGAAGAGGGGGCGGTAAGGGTGGTGAGGGACACCGGGTGAATGTCCAGGGCACAAGGAAAACATGCCCCTTTAGTCAGCACAATGGGCTCTGGGGAAGTGTTCGAAGCAGCGACAAGCGCTGTGCCATGCTCAAACCGAACAAGACTTGGTGGTAGCGCGATTCCACGGGTCAGATGTCGATCAGAAGGCACGATTAGCACATCTCCGTTATCAATGTCAGTAGAAGTAAGCGCGACAAGTTGTTCGCATCCAGGGGGCAACACTGAGTTAGTAGCGGCAAGCAGGCGATAACGGGGCTCGGGAGGTTCAGAAGGCGGATCGCTCTCGTTCATGTAAATGACCCCGTCGCGACACGAAATGCTGGCTGATGCGGCAGACAGAAAATCCCAGCCTAAAATAACTGGGTGAGCGCACGGTGACATCACGGCAAATTGTACATGGTGGCGGACACCATCAACAAAAACTCGCACAGTACACTTAGCAGAAGGCCAAATTATTGCACCATTAGCTCCACGGAGTTCAATTCCATCATAAGGCGTTTTCACTTTTCGCAAGCGGGAGCACAATTCAGTGTGTATCACAGAAACAGCGGCGCCCGTGTCAACCAAAGCCTCAACAAATAAACCTTCAACCCGCACTAAAATAATATTCCAGGGACGTTCCGGAGGATTTTTGGGATGGCCGAAGAGTGCAGTTTTCCCTCCTAAAACTGCAGTGGTCAGTTTTGCGACAGGCGGGGGGTCGTCAGAGAAGCTTGACGGAGAGGCGAGGTTGAGCGGCGAAAAGGCGAAGGAGAACGGCCTCTTGAAGGCCTGTAACCAGCAGGCGGAGCGGGGCTTTCAGGCGGGGGTGATGAACGTCGGGGACAATCAGGGAATGAACGGTGGTTAGAGCCGGAAAAGCGAGGAGGGTAGTCTGCTTCAAATGATTCGTAGCCGCGGCGTTCATTCTGGAGCCTGCGACGACAGAAGCGGGAAATATGGCCTCGGTACCCGCAGTAATAACAAACAGGGCGGGCTGGGCGCCAGTTGGGGTAGTATGTCGGCGCTGCGGCAGGTGGTGCCAATGCAGTGACATGGACAGTGGTAAGCGCCGGTGGCGTAGGCGCTCCAACTGCAGGCGGCAAGGACGTGACCTGGGCGTACGTTGGCACCAGACAGATGGTAGGAGCGACCGATGTTGTGGGGGGGATAGGTCATTGAGGCCAGCTCTTCTTTGACAATGCTACGGAGTCCGGCACTTGAAGGATGTGGCTCAGATGCAGGGCGGCACAAATTACCTTGAGCCGAGAGCTCTTCACGAATTAATCCGCGAATAAGCGCACGGAGGTCAGCTTCGGCAGTGAAACCAAATGAAGTGGGATCAGGCTGCAGTCGTATTGACTGTAGTTCGTCAAGGCGTTGACAAGTCGATATGATGGCGTCAATTGTGGTAGGGTTCTGCACGGCCAGGGCGTTATAGGCGAGTGGCCCAGTACCTTTAAGGACGTGCCGAACCCGCTCGGCCTCTGGCATGGTGTCATTTATGCGCCGACAAAGTGCAAGAACATCTTCGATATAAGAGGTATAGGTCTCATTGGACCGCTGAAGTCGGGCTTCTAGCTTCTTCTTAGCGGACTCCGTGCGAACAGTAGGAGCGCAGAAAATCTGGCGTAACTTTTGTTTAAAGGTAGCCCGGTCCGGAATTGTCGATTCATGATTTAGAAACCACGTTTTGGCCACATCCGTCAAATAAAAGGACACATTAATTAGTTTAAGAGAATCTTCCCACCGGTTGAAAGCACTGACCCGGTCGTAGCTGTCGAGCCAGTCATCAGCGTCGTCGCCGCGGATACCGGCGAACACCTGCGGGTCGCGCTGACGGCTACTGACAGTCCAAGTGGCAAGGGGAGCTGGAGTCGCGTTGGTAGAGGCCGGAATAGCGGAGTGGCCCTCTTGAGTCATGACGATGGGGGTCGGGGTCAAACGGCGTCCAGAACGAAGCTCCAGGTGAATGCAGGTGACGAAGCAGCAGGGAAATCAAGGCGCACCTCCACCACGTGTAAGGTAACGCGAAGGTCGGACTTGGGGAATCAGGCTTTATTGCAGACCTGAAGCCTTGGTCGCACACTGCAGCCAAACACACAAGAGGAAGCAGGATGAAGATGAAGCAGCACGTTCAGCCGTGTGGAAGATGAAGCGCCACACAGTGCTCACAATATAATCAATCTGATTACTGTACAGACCGTCCGATGAAGTTCATGTGTACAGGTGCCTTTTGTGCTGTTGAAAATGAGCATTCGCTATGGTAGGGTTGTTTTCTTGACAAAACTCTACTAGCCTCTGCCCAGCTTCATTTGACTCACCAAGATCGAGCTTACCTGAAATTCCGGATATTTCTTCACTACCCACTTTAGCATTCCAGTCTCCTATGAGAAAAAAGGACATCTGATGATGAAGTGCTGTCTAAAAGACATTGCAGGTCAGCATAAAATCTCTGAACGTCAGCTTCTTCGGCAGTAGCGGTTGGTGCATATACCTGGATAACTGTTATGTTGAAATGGTGATAGTAGAGTACGAAAACCTTTCCGAAAACCAAAAGGACAGGAACGCCCAACTCTAAAGGAACCTTATAGACGTCTATACACTCTGAGGCTTAGGAAGAAGCAAGTATGGCATATGCCTTCATACACGCCCGAAATTGCTTATTCTAGCATGTACTTTGTGAAATATTACTTCAGTAATCATGGCCTTACCTCTGACCTAGGTTTGGTAATGATAATGAACATAGTCGTAGTAATTGGTGTCAACTTACAGCATAATCATGCCTAGCAAAGATAGCTACGGTTCTTGCCTTAGGATCATTATTAGGATATCAAACTCATATTGATACGCGAGCTGTGTCAGGAAAATTCCTGTCATTGCGGGCCAGGCGCCAGACAGTATACAAATTAACAGCAGGAGCAATAAGACCAACGCAGAATTCGAAATAATAAAAATAAAGAAATGAACCAGATGTCTAATTTCTTCACCATGCTCTGCGATTTTGTGTGGAAACCATAGCGGTGTTTAACTCCCCTTTGCCTAAATATCCAACTGTAATCACTTGATAATGGCTCGCAGACAGCTAATTAAAGTGTGCAATAGCTAATACCACTTAAAGTAATTACTCTCCCCTCACAAAAAAAAATATACAGACAAGAATATTAGAGTCGGGGAAAGTTCAACGACATCTCGCCCTTGAAGGTAAATGAAGTACGACAGTAGTTGGCCCGTATTAAGGGGACTGTGCTGTATTTTATTTTACAATGAACGCGTACCGCCTAATAACGAGGTTTATTTTGTTGATTTTTGTTTTTAAACGGGTCTGACGCTGAAGCTGACTTGTGAATCTGGCGCATGCTTTTCACATATGTTGTACATTTTTGAAACCGGTGGACCGCATAAAACGGCTCCCCGGGACGCATACTGCACGCAGGCCTCCAGTGAAACTCTCGTGGGGTATGAAACAAGCCACATCAAATATAATTTTAAAAGTTCGCGCTGGAATAGCTCCTACATATATGCTATGATTTGTTCTGCATTGATTGAATTACTGATCCTGTTCTGTTTCGTTCTGCTGTTACCGTTTGTAATGTTTAATATTGTATTATTTACTTGTAATGATTATTTTTCCTCTTTTGTTTTACCGATTTGTTGCGTTCTGTTCATGTTTCACATTTTTCAGTGTTTTTATGTACTTTCCCACTCCCCTCTGTAATGCTTTGCCCTGAGGTTATAATAAATAAATAATAAATAAAAAAGACTAAAGTTGCTCAAGGCGTTATTGTACTTTGTGTTTTCTGAGGTCTCTTATGTATCGTGTACGTTTGAACGGTGGAGATACATCATAAATGTCCACTAGTAAGCAACGAGCTTTTGGGGGCAAAGCTAGAGAAGATGCGCAGGATGTACGCCGTGGCAAATCGAGAATAAACTATTATTTAGGCCTAATATTTTCAACAAAAAGAATCAAATATATGGCCGATATCACTGAAAAATTTCAGGATACATCTTCGTAGTCCTATGTATCATGAATATATATTTGGGATACGTAGTCCACGACGCTGTCTATAGAATCTCATCTCCTGTCTTCGGTAATATTGTCACGTTGTGGTGTCAGGGATGTGAACAACAAAAGAGGACTTAGGTGTGATAGTACTGAAATTAACTCTTTATTGGGATGGCTTTCACCCACAAAATAGCTAAGCAACTCGACGGCGGCAATAGACGTGCTATCTGGCCGTCGAACTGAGAATGCCGTCACGCCGACAAACACTCATTTTAAAGGCAGCGAGGAAACATCTAGGTGAAGCCGCAAACGGTGACTAGCAAAACAGAAGATTGCAGAAGCATACCCGGGTGGCAGGAATCTTCGAGACCAATCCCGGCGCATCCTGTGCGACAAAGAAACTGATAAAGTTGCTCCTCGCGGCAGTGAGCATGAACAAATAAAAAATAGCGAATTAATGCGCGTATCACCATCAGACTGATAAGTTCCCATGCCAGCAGCTGTCCAAAACAGAACAAATAAAGATTTGTATAGATCGTGGCCCTATTAGGCCACCTACTGAATAACGAATTCGCTAGCACTAGAAAATTTGTTAAGCGGCCCTTTAGCTGCTAGCATCAAAATCTAGAGGGGTCTATACAAAGAAGGCTTAAGCTGTTTAATCGATGGGCTATGATTTATATTTTCTGCAATTTTGGGTTATTTTCTTAAAAACCCTTCATGGAGTCAAGCGACTCTGCATTATAATAAAATAAAATATTAAAATGAAATAAAATAATATAGAATAAATTACTGTGCACTTCGGGTAGTAGAAACGAATTGTGTACTTAAATGCTAATAAGGAAGAGGGGTTCGAAATCATCCTGCTTTGGCCAAAGCTAATATCATCGCAGACGGAGAAAAGTTGTAATAGAAGCAAAATGTATGCAGCACTGGTGAATGGCAATGTAGATAAATTCTGCCTTTTATACTTAATGATTAGTACGTCCTGCTATTATAAGCGGAACAAAAAGCAATTTGGCCAGTAACAATGTTCTGAGTACAATAGCAGGAATGTTATTCATGCAGTTACCGCATCTTATTCGCCGGTTCTCAGTATCCCTCGAGGGGGCCTTGTTATCTCATCACGAGTTCGTGGGAATCCACGTATTGTATTGGGCTAGCAATGATAAACTCGCTCACAATGAAGTATAGACAATATAAAAACCATGCCTCAGGATCACTGGCGGTATCCTCGGTCTTTCAGCTTGAGAGAGAGGTAAGTAGAGTTGCCTTTTTAGCACTATGAGCACCCGGTATAATATACACCTGACTTTTGTATCATGTGCCGATCACATGCAAAATCATATTCATTTAAAACCTAAATACAATGCCTAAGTATTGTTTGAGTTTTAAGAATAAGTCGGCTTTCGAAAGGAGTGATGTATGTGCTGTAATTGTAAACCATATTTATATACGCGGTAGATTCCTTGTATATCTGGAGAGGAAACAAAACGTAGTAGGATTATTGTGCAATATGTAGCCAGAATTTACGATATCCACGTATGGCATGCTGTCATGCTATAGAACTTGCAAATAAAACTCATTGAAACTTTCTTGGACTCGGCAGCCCCATTTACTCAAATATTCATCAGCCTGAATGCTGTACAGAAGCACTGGACAAGAAGCACACGATCGCCCTCAGCGTCATCGCAACCAGAGTCTCGCAAAAAAGCAGCTTCATTTCATCGTCCATTAAGCGCTCAAACATTGCGTCTGCCATGAAATTAAAGCAATTGCATATTTGAACGCTGCTGCCTAGTACGACTGAAGTTAACAAAAGAACGTGTCGGTGTTAGTACTCAGGTATGCATTTCTTATATCTTTCTTTACATCGATATAGACTGTATGTTGCAAACATCAATATCTATCTGGAAATGGGTGAAAATGTACCTTAACATACTAAAGAGGACAACTAAATTGTTTGAGCCAAACAGTAAATGCCTTCCACAGAAACTGAGGTTTCATAAAATGAAAAATGAAAATTATCTTTATGCTCCTCTTTCACGTGCTTGTGTAGCCTAGGTATTAAGAGTTAATTTACAGCTCTATATCATAGTGTCCTTATTTTACACCGGCAGTTTCGGATGCTAGCACACTAATCCTACCTAGATCAAAACTCGAGGCTTAGTAGAAGATATCTAGAGCAGGTTAATAAACACTGCACTTCTGGTTATTGTAAACGTTGTTGCCTCCGCATTTTATTTGAGGCTGAAAGGGAACACTGTAGGATATCAATACGAATAAAACAACGAAGCATGCTTTAGTATCGGTGTACCATGTTAAAATTGCAGCTTCTGCCGCTGATTGTGTTTGACCGCCTTATCGTAGGACATGGTTTGGTTGATCCGGCATCGTGTGACACACCGTTGCCTCTCCGGTCTTTTGGCATATACATAGCGCAGCGATCACAATATGATGTGCTGCACCCTCTGTTCTGGTCTTTAAAAGTGGAGAGAAAGTTCTCTTTCTTTTAGTTTGCCATCTTCCATCCAAAGACAGTCGGATGGATTGACATTTTTTTCAGTGTTCAGTTTTGTAGCTTACGCTCTGATTTAAAAGACAGGAAATAACGGAGTTGCTTATGCTCATTAATCGTTGTTCCTATAAAATAACTCTCAGAGAGAAGAGGGAGAATTGACGCAATAATATAATAGAGAAATGGTCATGCTCAAATAGACTCTTTAAAGACTTATGATGTCTTAATTCTTGCATTGTATCATTCACTGTTCGTCCTAGAGTTGACGCGTGTAGAGAAAAATGCTTCTTGAATGACAACGAAAAGGACTGTTATGTTAGATGAATAAGAAACCATCGCACTTATCTTCTTTTTTTGCAGCAGAAAGCAATTAACCATGCAGATGTTTATTTTTCTCGTCCTTTTGGCGGTTACCACGACTTTGGGTGAGTGTTTAACATCTGCAGCTACTACTGAAATGCCGTCTTTGAACATGGGTGTCGCCTTCATCGGTTGCTGGTGCGGCTCATGCTGGGCTTGAGCGATTCTGCTTCTACACTTTATCGTAATCTATGAAGCCTGTATACAGAGACCGCTTATTTTCTTGGAAGTTGCACACTTCCTGATTTAGAGGGTCAATATAGTCACTTCACGTGGGTCCTTTCGAAAACCAGCCCCGCCCTCCACGTAAATCAAATAAAAAACTTCATCTCATAAGATTAATGATTACCGTAGTAAATACTTCATACAATGGACCGGCAGCTAATCGGTGTTTATTTCTGAAGCCCTTGATCCACTTTTTAAATGAATTTCGACATGACGTTGGCATTGTATTATGATTTTTGAGCCTTCGAGGAAATTAGGAACTATGCATAATGGATAATAAGGTTTTCTAGCCCAATCCGTAGTTGCCAAAACCATCATCAATAGTTATTTGTTTGGAAAGCCGTTAAGGCTTTTCTCATTTTCTATTTAATTACAAACCTGAGCTGTCCTAATTTCCATACCTGTGCACATTTTATACATGCTGAATATTTCTTCTATTGAAGTATTTGTGTAGTATTCTCCAGCAGTTCAACAACCACACTAATACTCGAAGTTAAATTGCTCTGCATGCCTCGAATGACGCACATGTCATCCTTACTAACGTTTTACTTAGTCTTGACTATATTTGTGATTCCGCCTTTCTGAACATGTTTAGGGATCTTCTCAATGCTGTACTTTCTTAACCTATTTTTTTTTAATTGATTTAAAACTCGCATATACAGTCACCGACAGCATGCCGGTATCCTTTCGGAGCACCCTGCTTGCTATCTTTAGTGCCCATGCTTTTCCGTGGAGGTATTTTTCTCATTGTCATTTATCTGCCATATTTTCCGAATACACCATTTATAGAACGTCTGCGAGAAATGTATCTAAACCTCGTTTTGGCCACAATTTGCAAAACGTTATTTTAATGTATTTTAGTGATGCACTGAAAATACTTTTAAGTACACTTTAATCGAGCGTTATGGTTATGCAACGAAATTTCAGCTTCGTATATGCATGAATCGCCTGGTGACGTCATGACCGGTCAGGACGCTACATCGCGCGCCCCTTGTCGAACACAACTAGCTTTTGATTGAAGGCATCAAAGTTACTGGCATTCTATAAGCCTAGAGGGAAGGAAAGGCGCAGTATCTGCAACTCGGGGGAATTCCGCATCATATATACTCACGCTAGACAAGGGGAATTATGGAGAGCTTTTCACGATCCGGAGCATGGCAGGGATGGTAAAGCGTACGCCTGGCGATCGAAGGGATGGAGGTTCGATTCCCGGTAGAGACAAGGTTTATTCATTTAATAACTCCCGCTCTCAAAACCGTGACACCCTCTCCCGACTCCCTCTGTCGACAGATCCTGCTGACAACGATGCGAGCTTACAGCTTTCACCTTAAATAGATCACGCTTACATATCCTTGAATAGACGCGGAAGTAGCGGTCAATAACTTATAAAAAAAATTCCAAGAGTGTCCCTTTGACTACTTGCAATAACAATATCTGTTTTTGTTTTTCCTCTTCCATGTCCTATCTTCCAGACGCGTCCATTGTGTGAGTACGCTTTCTCTTTCCAAGTTTCTTGTCATAAGTGGTGTACTAGTAAATTACCTAAGGTTTGTTTTGTATGTGTTCGTGAAAGTTGTTTAAATAATTGGTTCATTCCGTAGATTTTTATAGAGAAACCTAGACTCAAGAAATTTGTACTATGTGTTATGTGAGCCTGTGTGTTGTGTTTATTATATTCTCTAGGAAGCGCCAACAACTGCTTCAATTTTCTCTAGTCTCTCTTTAATGCGTGTCGTTCGATAAAGCTCACACATAAAGAAAAAAAAAAACAAAAATTGTATTCTCTTAACATTGTATTTTTTTTTTATAAACTGCGCAAAACACAGTTGACAAGTAAGAAGACGGCACCACCGGTAACTATAAAGGGAGCCATTCATACGAGAAAGCACGCACAAGTAGAGAATGGCTCACCAATCAGGTGCGCATGCCGGAAGATATTAACCAAATTTTGTAATTTATTCATACTTGTCAACATATCGCATTTCATGCGCATAAATAAGAAGGGATCGTTTGCTCCCTCATGTATCGCGGCTCTTGTACATGTGATAACAATCTTGTTCAATTGACACTTTATCTTTTGCTTATATAGCACCAAAGCTGCAATAATCAGGTAGGCGAAGGTGGTCTTGTGGCGACATTTATAATGGTGCAGTGTCAGGTACAAAGAGGGAGCCCTGCCAATAGAATTGTACTCTTCCTGTAGACGTATCCCCGGGAAGCTTTCTCTTTGTCAGGTATAGTTTTTCTCACACGAATGGAACTTCGTCCACCACACGTTCTGCGTACTGGCAAAAGGAACCTCATGATCAAATTGATATTCTGTGGGGCTTACGGGTGCTAGATTGCGATAATTTAGTATCCTGCCGACCTACGCACAAATGCCACACTTCTCTTAGATGGCTTAGGGGGCACCCCAGTAATGTACGAGAAAACAGCAGTGTTTTGTTAGAGCGCAGCCCCTTGGCGCCCATTCCTGCGTTTCGCGTCGGCATCGCCGTCGCCGTTGGCTTGGTCCCTCGTAACCAGCTCAGCTGGGGTAGCGAGCGCCCCCCCCCCCCCCCCCCCATCTCTCTTCTCCCGTGGCGGCGACCGCTCGTGTTCTCCGATTGCTGCGCGCGCTCCTACCAGCACCGTTCGCCGCTGCGTGTACCCCCCCCCCCCCCCTTTTTGCGTGGCGGCGACGGTGTTCTCCGAGTTCTCCTGTTGCCGAAGCGCCGGCTCGCTATCAGCGGATCACGGTGCGTGCATCCCAAGCCGCAACGCAGAGCCAAGTTGTCTCGGCTCACTAGCGGCGTAAGATGCATCACTCTATCTTCGCCGCGCAACATTTGTATGGCCCCATGCACTGCGTCCCGCAACCTCCATATAACTTAATTCTTCTCTTCATTTCTGCGACCACAAAGGTTTCTTCAAGACGGTCAAGAACTGTTTGTGGAGTGCATTTTTAAGGAATATGTGTGGAAAATAAAAAGGTCTGTAATTGTGCCTGCATGTCTTGCTCGAACTCTTTGTCTTAATCTATCGAAAAGGTGAAACAGTTGATGAGCTGCGCTAAAATTTCGCATTACGATGTGAAGTTATTGTCAGGAATTTTTGTTTTCTATTTTTTACGGGTGTCTTCAGTATCTCCAGTCGGCCATGGTACTTGACCTTTTAAGGATCATGCTACTTTCTTGAGAAAGCTCCAAACGGAGAGAATGATTGATTACATGTTCATAGAGCTTAAACTTTGCCGAAACAATGCAGGAAACGGCTTAGCCACGTTATACAATAATATAATGTCCATAGTTAAAATTCAGCAAAGACGTTGATGTGCTGGGCAAAATAACCCAGCCCGCATGGCCTTGCTTGATGATCCACCTCAAATATAAAAACTGTAACATGCCCTCCAACGGCATTTCGAAGATGTATTTCGGCGAAATTCCTGTTGCGAAAATGTGATTTCATAAAAAGTAAGATCTTTCCCCAAATATAGGAAGATGGTTTTTAAAAGAGCACCTGGGTGCAGTACTTATGAGTTTGTCGACATAAACAAGTGTATATAAATCAAAACAGATATCACATTCGAGCCTACAAAAACGTCATATTTTTGCGAGTGCGATTTTCCTTCCCGCTGGGAGAAATTTGTTCTGATATAAAGCAGAAGAGTTCCTAAAAGGTCTCAACAAATAAACATTTTCGCGGTTGTATTGATGAGGGATATTGACATGTTATTTGTCATCATTGCAACGCCACCAGTAATATCTTTGGTCTCTTGCAAAATATACATGGGGTGTTGATGACTACTTTTCTTTCATGGAAGCACATAGCCTTGCCTGCATGACAAAGAAATTTTGAAAATGATTAGTGAAAGTGAAAAACGCTAAAAATATACCTTCAAAATGCCATCTGAGGGCATGTTGAAAATTTTAAGTCTGAAGAACATCTTCACAAAGGATCAAGTGCGCTGGGTGTACTATTCCTACGTTGCTGTGCCTTTGCGAGATATGCGCTGTGAGAATTTTATTTTGTTAAGTATTGCAGAACATTTTCATTTATTGGGTAAGCGATTTTCATGTCATAGAAAACGTCATCGAGACCAGATTTCATGAACAGGTGAATAGACTTATGTCGGTTGGCTTTCTAGTCGGCGGTATGCATGTTAGCAATTAATTCGATTCTGCTTGGAATTCATAGAGGTACTGCTTGGCATCCATAAAACAACAGTTAAACAATTGCAGTGGTGCTGCAATTGAATGGGGTGTCGCCGAAAACACATCGTCGAAAATACATAGAAGAAATGGTTGATACGTAAGCTCTATTCTTTATGCTCATTCGAATAAGGACAAGAAATGTAAACATCAGTACCTTCTCACCGTTATCCATAGAGAAAGAGAGGTGAAGAACAGGGTCCCTTTTCTTCTTTATACAAAACGTGACATATAAAAAGTTATTTGCCATTGGAAAAGTAGGTAGGTGAAAATCACATTGGACAAATAGGAAGATGCCTTAGCATGCGACTACGAGAATGTAAGAAACCTTCAAATAAAGCTCTCTTCCCGAATATGGCACTCCGCTAAAAATAAAACAATTAAGAAAAGAGGTAAAACAACGAAAACTAAGTCGACAAAGCGAGAAGTGTACGACTTCTCCTTGGGTGTCTGTGGACGTTAAGGACACTAGAACCTGGCATGGACTACACGAAGGTGCTAAGGGCGTTTTGAAGGGAGATGCCCCAGGAGCCGAGCAAGATGGGCACGGGTAGCGGTCTAGGGAAAGGTAGGCGGAGGCTGCAAGTCTGTGTGGTATTGTCAGGCAATGTTTGTATTTGTGGAGATATATACGGGTATGTATGAAGTTTGCCAGATGTGCGAAGAAAAAGAATTGTGTGATGTAGAAGAAGAAGCAAAGCAATAGCAGAATAATCGAGCGCCGCCTGTTCCGTGTACCATACGTTCGAAGAAGTAGGTATGCTATATAAAAAAGAAGCGAAGCAGCAGCAGAAGAAATAATGACAAGGAAAAACGGGCAGCCATCAGGCCGTATGCCGCTAGTAAAGCCGCTGACGGTGAAACTGCGGCGTACGCGAAACTCGCCGCAGCTAGCCGTGTGAAGCTTTCGCATCAAAAAGACGTCGCCACAAGTCAGCTTTCCCCCTCCTGTTTACTGAAGCTTCGGTGCAATACAAACATGAAATAAAGGGTGCATAGGAGAACCTATTTGCTAAAACAATGAAATGTACAAGAGAAATATGCATGCCATCAATCCTTTCCTAAACGTGAAAATATTTAATCTGGCGTGAAAAGCTTCCAAAATATCGGTGATCGAAAATAACGCTCCTCCTCTCCCACTGAAATCAACCCACGCGGGCGCGGGATAAAGAAATGAAGAAAAGGAGCCGCAATAGTACCCCACCAGGTTCAGTTCCGCCCGCGTCACTTGGGAGCGTCCAGTGAGTAGGCGCACTCAGCAAGCACCGATGACGCCACACAAGAGTTTGCAAGGGGGGAACGTGTCTCCCTAATAGGTTGCGAGCGTTCGTCAGGAGTTGTTTTTAAAAGTTTTTTTTTTGTAAATTATGGATTGCACGGAAAGTTTTCAAACTTGACGCGAATACCTACTACTGCCCATAAAGACGTCGATTGATTTCATATACTAGAATTTTGAAGTACCATTTTAGGGGCCCTTTAAACTGACAGCAGAATGGAATAAAGCTTATCTCGCCCACAGTGATCGCTACACGTGCGTGAACGCTCCGTATTTGGTTGCTCTTTGGCGGCAAATAAGATCTGCGGACGAATCTGAATCATATTCAGTGTTAGGATATTATCGACAAAAATACATACCTGGTTAAGCGGCCACGTGTATGTATGCGGGCTCTTTCAAATGATTTGTTCAGTTGATAGGTAATGCTCGTCCCGTATACTTACTTGTGTAATATGTTTATAGCTTTTTCTAGAGACAATTACCTACCATCCGACTGGACGTTATTTCATGTATGCCTGCAACAGGTTCATTTGCGCCTCTCAAATAGTGATTTAAGGGTTTTAGGTTTTATTTGTAAGGGTGGGATGGTACCACAATTTGAAATAAACCACATTACGCTCCTTGTTAGCACTGGGAACTATGTAGTTTTGACTTGCGCAAAGGTAGAGTTCGGGAGATTTTATGGTGAGGACTGTGAAACAAGGGGACCGACTTCAACAGCAGTTGCAGCAGAGAAGGAGTTTCAACAGAGAAACGCTTTCTACAGAGCAAACTAATCATGAGCGACTAAAAGAAAGACAAGGAATGCTTGGCACAATTCGATGATGCAAAACAACGTGTCGGCGTAGGCAGTCGAAGTACAGACTAGGCAATGGAGGGTAAAATACTGTAACGCCATCAATAGGGGCCGCAGCGAAACGACGGCTCTGGACTGCCAAACGAGGTGGCCACAGATATACATCGTGCTTGCGCTTATACATTTATTTCAAATTTTCGCCACCGATTGCTCATAAAATTGTTCGAACTTAATTCCAGCCTCATGGAAGACTGTTTTGCACATCTGGCGATGGCAGGAGCAACAGCAGCCCCCACAAATGGAACAGAGGTTCGAGTACGGCCACGGTAGCTGTCTATGCAATAATACCACAGCTATGCTTTCCCCATTAGATATGAATCTCCAATAATACACCATGTACTAGCAAATCACTTGAAGTACGCAATAACGTATACCTTTCTTGTTGTCTGCGAAAATATGTCACAGCCTGCACTTTACGGACGCAATGCAGCAAGATCGAGTAAACACGTCGAATTTGATCTCATTCCCTGATGTCTCTTTTTTAATTCAGCAGGGCAGAAGAAGTAGGTGGCATTAGATCAGCTTAGCTGGAGCAACTACAAAGTTTCATGCTTTAAACAACCATTAACGGTGTGGCATTCCGATTCAGTCATGATCAGCCTCAACCAGTTAGCAACCAGCCCCGAAATTCTACATCATGCTTTGATGTCGCTTATTACAACAGAGTAAGAGCGCCATGCCGGCAAATGCTAAAAAAACGACTTCCTTGTAGCCCAAAGTCAGCTGATATGATGCAAATACGCTCTTCTGCCCTGCTGTAGGAAAGACGGAGACATCAAGGGATGAAATCAAAGGCGACGTGTTTACTCGCAGTTGCGGCATTGCGTCGGTTTTGTGGGTGCAGGCTATTACATACTTTTGCAGACTTCACGCAAAGGTTTAATAATTTCAGTTCTGCAGTGGTTTCGTATGTATATGGTATATAATTTGGGCATGCATGTGAAATTCGGAAAGTCGCAGCTGCAGTAGATTTGCATAGAAAGGTACCCTGCACTTATCCGAACAATATGCTCCACTTCTGGACTCTTTACAGGGCCCTGTCACCGCAAGAAGTGGAAAACTGTCTTAATGTGAGGCTGTAGTGAATTTTAGTTAATTTTAAGAGACAAAGTCGCTAAAACGTCGATGAAACGTAAAATCGCTAGCATGACGCATACCCGCAGCCGTCTCGTTTGGCAGGCTAGAACCGTCTTATCGCTGCGGCGCAGCTAGATGCACTACAGCGATTTCAATATGGCGGAGTTCAGTTTATCTCCCGTGCTCTGGTCTATAGAATTTCAGCACTTATGCTGTCACTACACCCTTTCAGCCAACATTTTGATAGAAGCTTGAACACCTTCGTGACTATATTCTTTGGTAATATGAGGATATCAAAAAGGGAGTTCGCGCTCTTGATGCATAAAGGGTCATATACTCGTATTTTATCAACGAATTCGCTCAAATATAGGTAAATAGCTCAAGTTCCCGTGTAGCTTTAGAGTAAATCAGGGCTGTAAACGGTAGCCCATCTGTTTTCATTCCGCAAAAATATAAACAGTTTGTTTTTGCAGAATGGAATAATCACGTGGTAAAATGATTGGTGTCTTGAAGCGAACCATTTTTTGAGATGAGAGGCCCAAAACAGTACGGTATATAGGACAACGAATATTGAGAGGAATTTTGTAACCCACACACTTTTGTCTTCCAGGCACGAAGCTGGAGGCATTGAAGGTGACAAGGTGCGAAAAGGTAAAAAATATAAAGAAAGGAAAACAAAATAAGATCAATAGTTGTAATGGGCTGAAGTCAATCTTGTGTGTTTGCAGATAAAGTTTCAGACAAATGCCTATTTGGGTGTTACTCTTATGGCACCCTAATGAGCTTGTAAATCTCGCATCAGTGTAATGCGTAATATACATCACCTATAATCTTTCGAGTAATTCCTTTAATGGGGGAATCATTTACAGCTAAGAAACAATAACTATTCTTTTTTTATCATCATCGGAGGCTTCTGTTAGGTTAAAAAGTACAGACGGTCTTGAACTATCTATTAAGAATGTCCCAGTAAGTGTAACATTTGCAGGTCTTTAGGGCAATTCATTGTTCCAGAAAACGATAAACTATTTCTTGCTCAAAGCAATGTTACAGGGTTTTACAAATCAGACACTTTACTCACCCTCCTATATCAAGGGTGAAACGTACTTGTATCCGCCGTTAAAAAAGCACTATTTACTTGGAATCTGGGCTGTTATATTTGATCCACATTTCTATTGACATGTAGGTAAATTTCGAGATATAGGCGTAACAATATAGGTGGGAACATTTAAAGCCTGCTTTTCAGTACATGACGCAACATGGCTAGTGGTTCTATTTGGCAGCTCTTCATCGAAATAATTGCTTGCGTAGACGGATGATAGTACGCTCCTAATAAATATGTTAAAGAATACCATACGAAATAAATACAGTTATAAAACACTGCTTCATCTAACGCTACGAACGAGCATGGGTGGCATAGGGGTAGCTTTTCAAAAAATTGCAAGTATCCTGGAAGGGTGATTCTGGCCTCCCCATCTTAAATTAGATGCCCTAATCGGCAGAAATAATCAAATCAGCTATATTATATGGTTGTTGATCGAATATTTAGGGGAATCCCCCAAGGTGGAGTAAATTTGTAATAAGGGAGTAATAACTCATTGGCATCCACCAATATATGGTTGTGTGACGGCAACTGACTCTACGTTAAGTAAGAGCCCGGCTATGCCAGCCACCAACTACCACATTCCAGAGCCATTCTCTTTGTTCTTGGCTCACGGCTTCGAGGCCAACAACGTCTAAAGGGGATTTCCTTGCGAACGGTGTCTCTGAATCTCGCGTATAATGTTCGTAAAGAAAATGCAATTACCCTTTTGATTCAATGAATCATCATTCGAACAAACACAATAACACTTTAAATCAGAGTCATTTTTTAGTCTTCCCTTCTCCTATTGCTCATTCTTAGGTATAGAATATATAATGCAATGGTATTTGGCGTGCAATCAAGTTTCTTCTGCCTCCTAAGTAATAGGTTGTAAGGGGGTGGTATAATGTAAAAAATGCTACTTCAGCTTTATTGAATGGGCACTCTAAAAATTACAAAAGTCAAATGTTTATTGATTCCCCGAGAAGTTTCTTTGCAGTAAGCGCTTGTTTTTCCTTGAACCGAGGAGGAACCACAGGGCAGCTATGACGTCACTGCGTCACCACCACCGGTGCTGCCGAAACCTACGTACCCGCGCGCTCGCCTCTGCCTAGTCATGTCACAACCATGACGTCGTAGCCTCCGTTGCCTCTTAGTTCGTGCCCACGGATCTCAACAATGAGCTCAGGACCATTTAAGGGCAGCAGTTGCTATGGATGATCCTAACGAGACGCCTCGCGGACTGTCTGCTTCTCAGAGGTTGCGAAGACTACAGGCCGAACTCATTACTCAGCGAAAATAGCATGCCGAAAGGCTGCCAGACTTAGACGAAGAAAGGCAGGTGGAGCGAAACCTGCCGCTGATTCGCTTTGGTCCCTTAAACCATTCCGTTTTTTTAGACTCATATAATTCTGAAAATATAAAAAGAATTATGCACTCGGAGCTTGATTTACCATGAGCTTGGGGATTTTTTGAAAGCGGATATGAACACAATTTGTGCTAATTAAGATGACAAATGTACCAACCAAAAGTTCAGTTTCACGAGTATGTATTTCTAGAGTGGTTCACTTTCGCGACACAATAAAATACTGTCTTCAAGCGCGTTGTGTTCGGATCATTTACGAAAATCATTCGAGATGGAACTCTTTTCATACTCACTCAGCTAAGCGAGAGACAAAGTCTCACAATCAGTGCAGAAATATTAGTGCAATTAAAAGTTTAGAGATGCTTCGCTGACCAAACCCACAGTAGAATTTAATGCAACTGCATCTCACTGAAATAACTATGCGTCTGCTTTTCCGGTTCCAGATATCAAGCCCGCAGCACTGACCAAGGCCGGAAAGACTGTGGAAACACTTGGAAAGATCCTTCAGGGTGACATCTCTCTAAACCCTGCTGAGCAGCGAGACAGTGTGCTGGACGCCATCAGTGCTCTGAGCCTCACGGAAGATGAAACAGATGAACACGCGCTCATTACGCTCATTGTCAAGGCCATTGTGATCGGTGCCGTCAGCGGTGCTGCTTCCGCCGGCGCGAACCACGTGGTCAAAAAGGCGCTGGAGAAATTTGAAGGCTAATAAAACACAGAACGCGCTTTAAACGTCAACCGTCTTTGAATGTAGCTTCATGTGTCCATACACAGAAAATCTTTATTGCTCGTAGCCACATACGTCTGGACATAAACCCTGTCACGACATTACTGGGCAATGGTAGTGGTTGAGTGGCGGTGCTGACTTAATTCGATTGGACAGAGTGAGATCAGGAGTCGGTGGATGAATATTGCCGCGAGCCATTGAAATCTTCGTTTGTTCACTCGTAACAATCACCGGTTCACTCGTAACAATCAGCCATACTATACTGCTCGAAATTCTCTTGTGCTCTTAGTCTATACATGCTCAGTGCTGCTAGACGTGGCTTTACTATTTTCTCTGTTACGCATGTTGCCTTAGGATGCATCAGAGATTATTACAACAACCCGATGCAGCTTCCACATTGTTCAGGTTGTTTCAGCAATCTTTGGTGGTTTTATCTAGGCGATTCTTCACCGACATTAAATTGACACCTGAGTAGCACGTCGGCATCCAGATTTTACGAAAAACGAGCACAATTTATGCTATCGACGCCGCCATGTTAATCTTTTTCCCGGGCGCAAGTCAAAATAAGGAGCTTCTGTGAGTACAACGCTAGTCTCTCCGTTTGCTGCCCTCGGCATTTTCAACACTACATCAGAATATAGTTGACGGCAAACAAAAAGAGGCTCAGGTCCTCTTCTAAATTAGCACGCTTAAAATTTGTGCGGCAGATATGTGACTGACGGCGTAAGCTGAGGCCCTTCCGATAAGTCTGCATGTAGGACATGCAAAAAAGGACATGCAAAAAAGATTCCGCATCATAAGGGAGATGAACGTTATTTGCGGTAAGAAATAAGCGACAATTTAACGTTATTGAAACAATGACATCAAGTAGACAATAAAAGTTTCTTTCACAGCTGTTTTTCTCTGCTCACATGTTAGCAGCTGTGCTCACGCCGCTAACCGGTGAACCGTCGCTAACCGATGATCACAACGAATCGAACACACCTTTGTTAAAACTTTACCACCGCTCTTCCTACCAAGCCAGCAAGGAGGAAGAAGGCGACCGGGAAGAAAACGTGAACTCGCTAAAGACACTCGTTAGACAGCGTCCCAGATCTCAGTCTTTGGGTGCATGCTCGTGGCCAATCTTTAAACATTTTGGTGCCAAACCAGGTGGTGGTTAGGGGAGGTGGCGGTAAGACCGCGTGCCGACCGAATACTCCCTTCCACTTCATTTGTGGTCACATGAGTGGCCATACAAGTCGGCACAGGAATCCACAAGGTTCTGCTCACGGTTTTCTAGGTACCGTGCCCCCCAGGGACAGTCCGGGTGCCCACTTAGAAGATCTTCTGTGACCGTTTCGTTCACGGTTCTAGAACGTGGTCCAAAAATGTCGTTCATATGGGATAGGTTCTGAAGAAGGCCTTCGGATGTATCTGGCTATTTATCTGCTTGAGTGGATAGGGTACCCTGCGGCGTGGGTCAGTGAAATTGTTCAGGTTTTACGTTACCGAAAAGAACGTTGCCATTCCTCGCTGTCGGTTGAATTCATGTTGAGGACGCAAAACTATCCTTCCTGGCGCCGATATCTTTGTTCTCAAACATGTTGCGATACCTTGAAAGATACATCCCAGCTTGGAGTTCGAAGCAGTGAGTGAGCCGTCGTGTCATATCTCGGACCTGCCCCGTCAAGACAGTCCACATCCGGTCCGACCTAGTTAGGACGCTGATCTTACTGCAGTTGCCAACCTGATGGCATGATAATTCGTCTGCAATACGTCGGCCACGCTTCTCATATGAGGCCGCAAAAGAATACATGGGCGTTTCCGCGATATTCCTGCATATGTGAGGAATGAAAACAGCTCGTAAATTATCTCATCGTCCGAAAGTTGGCTCTTCAAGTGCAGCTCTACAATACGTCGTTTCTTGGTCGCATGGGCAGAGGCGTTTGCAAATGTATTGAGGGCAATAATTATGGATCCCATGGACTTCGCTTGCAGCTGCCTTGCCAACGATTGTGTAATGCACCTGCTCTGACTGCCTCCATCAAATTTGCTTCGAACATAGCAGCAGATGGCGGCACTGACTGCTCAGGCACGGAACGTTTGCAGGAGAATACGCGAGGACAATCCAAGGGATACGGTTGTGTAGGCGTCGGTGTTCCTTTTCCCCTCTGCTCGGCGGGTTCTCCCCATCGCGTCAGCATTGGACATGCTTGTGGCGTTGAGACGTTAACATGGTGTTAAGACCTATGAACGGAAAATTCAAACATAGATATTAGCGTTATTTCGAATCCCGGAAAATGAATAAATTTACTACTAGAACTATCTTCCTTTAATTATCAGGTAATGACCCGGAAGTCACATCTTAAATCTCCCTCAGAAGCGTTAAAGTACACATATTTCTGTTATAGTCCCCCCGATTAAGATATACACCAAACTGACGGTAGTCCGCAGCCCCTATGTTACGAGCGCAGGAATGTTTCATCCCATGCTTTTGAACGGAGCTTCAGTGCTTCGCGTACTAGGGACATTTGTCCAAAATCAGGTATTTATGACGCAATCTTCAACATCTGTAACCATCTGTAAAAGCAAGTAGCCGAACAGATCATTCACGCTGCTATCAAGCGATACACCGAACGCGACAAAGTCCCGAGAGTGTCCAAGGAGGTTGGCATATTAGGTGTTCTCCGCAATCGGTATAGAACGCTAGCATAAATTAGCCAGCAATGAATGAATGAAGTCTTTATTTGAATGAAAGGATGGCGCTCGGCCGCGGTTTGGGTAAATAGGTAATTAGGAAAGATGGGAGTTTAACGTCTTCGCGGTCCTTCAAGCTGTTTCTCGTTGCTTGCTATGCTGTCGATCTGCTCGTCGACTTCTCTGACACTACTTGAAGCAGGCCGCTCTCACTGCCGCAGGTGACAATATAATGTTGTGTATTGCGGTGCTTGATAGAATCTGATCTGCTAGGGTGGGCATGTCATCGTGTGGAATATACGTAATTTTGTTTCTGAAAACGATATGCATTGCCATAGAAGATGTCTCAGATCCGCTGTACATAAAGGGATTCAAACTCGGGTAGAGTTTGTCAACGTCAACCGGGCTATACCCACTGCAGGGCCAAGGCCATTCCGAATGTCTTCCAGTTAACCCGGTCCTGCGCAGCTGCGTCCATTTGACCCCTGCGAATCTGTTAACCTCATCCACCCATCTGATTTTCTGCCGCCCTCTGCCAAGCTTTGCTGCCCTTGGAATCCAATTGGTTTATATTTGACACCCTCGGTTATCCTCTCTTCAGAATACTTGTTCGGCTCAGCCAATTTCTTTTTTATTTCTATTAGAATGTCCGTAACTTCCGTAATATCTCTATCTCTTATCTTTACACATACCATTTTCCGTTATATAACCCTCTGCTTTGTGACTGACTTAATAAAAACCGTTTTCATCAACCTCCATGTTTCAGCCCCATATGTCAGTTTCGGTAGAATGCTACTGTAATACACTTTCCTCTTCACTGATACCGGTGATCTGCTATTCGTAATGTGTGAGTACCTTCCAAACTCGGTCCATCTCAATCTTTCTTGTTAGTTATTTCCCTTTCGGGGTCTGAATTAGCGGTTGCTACCGAAGTAGACATCTTAACCTACCACTCCAACCGTTTTGCTACCTATTTTAAACTATTCATTTCTCAGGCTGTTCAACATTACCTTAGTCTTCGGCCTATCAATCCTTACGCCTACCTTTCTGCTTCTCGTCTCTAGACCATTTTTCATTACCTGTAATCGGACTCTGAGCCAAGTTTTGAGGCACAAGGAAGGAGCTCCAACATTAGCTAAGATAGGTTCGTAATATAATACGGCAAGAATAATACTTAGTGATTGTGCGTACCTGATTCAGTAAACCGAAGGGCATTTGGAGATGAAAGCGCCAGACAGGCGACAAAAACATTCCGCGAGCTCTGCAGAATCTGCGCTGCCGAAATACGAAAGCTTGAACGTTTCTGTATTGTTCGCGAGATCTATCAACGACATTCCGCGAGTAGCAGATACGGCGTCTTTCCTTTCCTTAAACCAATTATACAACGCTAGTAAACTTTGATGCGCTGAATGAAATGTTTGCTCTGTTCGACAAGGGACGCGCGATGTAAAGTAATGTTCACTGTTAAGGGAAGCATGAGACCGCGGGGCTGAGGCGCTTTGCAGAACTCTCTCGCGAGAGCCGATTACAAATTATGACACTCAATGCATGTGCAGTAACAAACTCTAACTGCTCTTCTTGGGCATGAATATAGTGCTGTTCCTTCTCGCCAGCTGCTGGTAACAACGCTTTGCAAAGTGTGTAGGCCATGCAATCGCACATTCCCTTTAAAGTAAACCTAAACCGTACCGTACGTACCGTGTGCAGCAGCAACACTCAGACTTTCGCATTTCTCCATATGCAGATTCAGCATTATTCTAGGAATTGTTTTGTACCCGCGCGCCTCCTCTCCCAACGTGCCCAGACATGCTGCGTCACCGGTTTCCGTGACGTCACTGTTTTTAGGGGCGTGTCATGCGCCGTGTGGTTGCTAGAGACGCCATGGTGGTTCTGCTAGCGGTTAGCATAGCAACGTTGCCGAGGTGACGTCATCTTATACATGTTTGTTTTTGCTTGCTACTTCTCACGGTATTTTGCTCTAAATCACTATTATTTTACTAATTAAGCGCTCGTTAATTACGTTTTGATCGATCTCGTCCACGTATCAATACTTTTCACTCTGACGGCAACAAATGTCATCTTCAGGTTGCGGGACGCCCGTCTGTTTGGACGTCGACATTTTACTGCTCGGCTATTGCGACGTGTAATGTGGCTTTGTGGCTACAGATAATCAACTACCAAAGTAGCACACATTACGTGGCCCACCTGTGGCCCGTATGGGCAAGTTGCGCTTGGGTAACCACAATAACACCCATGAGGGCCCCCTTTAGGGATCAAGCGGGCAAGCCCAAATTGGGCTTGCCCCTGCTTTTTCCATCTGGGCATCATATAGGCGCGGAAAGGACTAACTGATTACATATTCCCACACCTGGCCCTCAAGGGTCCCGCTTGGGAAATTTTAGCGCCGGTGCAAATAAAATTTGGGCTCTGTGTAGGAAAAGCCTGGGCGAATCTCATTGGGGCTGCCCACTCAAAATCCGAATAGGTCCCGCATGGGCCGTGGTGGGGCTAAATACGGGTATGCCCGCACATTGCCTACATGGGACCCTTGAGGGGTACTTGAGGGAAGGTCAGACGAAAATGTGGAATTCATGCAGAAAATTCCTGGGCTGCCCCAAATAGGGCTGCCCACCAAAAACCTAGATAATTTCCGCATGGCCGTTAGCGGGGCAGGCAAGTGCTCCTTCCCGCTTCTGCCCGCATCGGTCTCTTGCGGGGCAATTTAGGGCAGATGCGATGCAAATGTGGGCCTAAGGCAAATAGATGACGGGCTAGTCCGGTTGGGGCTGCCCACGCAAAAACCGAATAGGTCCCACATGGTTTGCGGCCGGGCTGAAAAGCGAGCACACCACCACGCTGCCCACACGGGTATTTCTTGGTGTACTTGCGGGAAAATGCAACATATATTCGTAGTCCATGCGGTAAAAATAAGGTCAGCCCAATTGGGCGGCGCTTGAAAGGCCGCAGTGGGCCCCAAATTGGCCGTAGGCGGGCATACCGCTCTGAAACGTCTCCACCCTATATTTAAGGCACCTATTTTATTTATGTAAATCATGTTATACCGGCCACTAATTGCCTCTTCTGGAGGTTTCACATAACTGTCCTAAGCATATCTATGCAATGAATGAAGACTATGTTTACTCTACAAACTACGTTAATTATGCAGTATCGACAGAAAATATGCAACAGTAACTATTCCGCTTTACGAGTATGTACTGAACGACCTCCAAATGTTTCCTACGGCATTACTATTCTGCACGCAGCACCGAAATAAATATTCAGACAAACATGTTGGGGTGATGTGGGCCAGCCCACATTATTGTAGTGTTGGGAATAAATTTCTTTCATGTTACTGAGTGTAGCATACAAAAGAAAAATAGTGCTTAATGTTTCACAATTGATTATTGGAATTTGGGCAGCCCTGAAAATGCCCGATTCAACCCATGAGGGCAGCACGTGGGTCAGCCCGAAACGGACTGCCTTTCGCAAATCCAGCGCCTGTACAAAGGGATTAATCGACTTCAAAATTAAAACCTTGATCAATGTGATGTCACTGCCTGCACAAACGTGGAACCCATCAATGGTTGTGGTGTGCTGCCCACTTTCGTCTACCTGGGATGAATGCGGGCAGCCCTATTTGGGTTGAATGCGGGCAGTGTCATGTTAGCCCAGGCAGGGGGGCGCCGCTGCACCCGCGCCGGAACGCTGCCCGAGAAAGCAGTCTAGACACCGTGCTCCCAGACGACGAAAATGACCCCCCGTTTATTCTCGCACTCCGCTTTTATACACTTGCGCCACACTTGTGCCACAGATACACTAGCGCCACTATCGCAGTCGCAGCTGCCAGCCAAGCCGAGCCAAACCAAAACAGATGATAACAGCACATCCCCCTTTTCAAGCACTATTAACTTTACATGCATACACTTCAAAATAACATTGGAACACACCCAAGAAAACACGACAGAACACAGTCACTCCAGCATCAGTCGTCCACGCCCAGCCTTATGGGTCTGCGAACAACTCTTCCAAATCTGGTTGTAGTTACAATTCTAGCTCGAGAATTGCCACCGTCAGTCTCCGTCTGAGTTAGAGGCACCAAAGCTTCCGGAGCTTCGTCAAATTGGTTGTCTACTCCAGTTACCAATCCGGCCCTGCTGGGCTGTTCCTGACTATCCGGAAATTCGTAGTTCCCGCTATCTACCCGGTCTTTTGGGAGACGGTTAAGCATTCTCCTGTTTCGACGGACTTCAACCCCGTTTTCCGTTTGAACACGGTATGAACGCGGCTGTGATGCTGCTCCGAGCACTGTACCTTTGGTACGGAGATCAGTCACCCACACCACATCACCTGCTTCCAGCTTTGGGAGATTTTTAGACCGGTGACGTCGGTCGAAGTGGCGGCTTTGCTCCTTTCTGACTTTACGGTCCTTGGCTGCCGCTTCTTGCAGACAGCATTGTCCCGGATTGCGGTGCGAAGGCAGCATTGGGACTCTCGTCCTAAGCCTTCTACCCATCAGTATCTCCGCTGGGCTGACGTTCAGAACACCAGGTGTGGCCCTATAAGCCAGCAAGGCTAAGTAAGGGTCGTCCGATTTTAGAATGAGATTCTTAACCGTCTTTACCATACGTTCGACTTCCCCGTTTCCCTGGGGGTGCCTCGGACTCGAGGTGACGTGACGGAAGCCATACAGTTTTGCAAATTTCTCGAACTCGGCACTGACAAATTGGGGACCATTGTCGGTCACCACACACTCGAGAATGCCATGTCTCGCAAAAATGCTTTTCATTCGGCTTATCACGGTAGCAGACTTTGTTGACGGAAGAATGGCAATCTCTGGGTATCGCGAAAGATAGTCTACTACGACAAGATATTGCCGTCCCTGAATTTGAAACAGATCGACCCCTACTCTCTCCCAAGGAAAAGAGAGCGTTGGCGATGCAATCATCGGTTCGATCTGTTCTGGCGCATGCATCGCGCAAACGCTGCACTGTTTCACGAATGACGCTATCTCAGTGCTAAGCCCCGGCCACCAGACAGAACCTTTAGCCACACTGCGGCATCGCGAGATGCCTTGGTGACCGTCATGCAGTTTGCTTAGCGCTTCCTTGCGAAGGGTCTTAGGAATGATAAGCCTCATACCTTTGAGCAGAAACCCGTTCACCAAAGTAATGCATGCACGTTCCTGCCAGTATGGCAGAAGATAAAAGGGAACATTTTGTTTCCTGGGCCACCCTTTTTTGCACACTGTGCGCAAGCTTCGACACACTTCGTCTTTTGCTTGACCTTCTTTTACTCTTTTAAAGAAATCGTCGCCTGTTTCTAAACCCAGTAAACAAGTTTTCGAGTAAGCGGTTACCTCTGAGACAGGTAAACAGCTTTCCACTTTCGTACGAGCTAACGGCGAACGTGAAAGAGTATCAGCAGTGGTCAGCGATTTACCTGGTACATATAATACAGAAAAACTGTATCGCATCAGGCGCAGACGAAAACGTTGAATTCTTGGCGGCATAGCATCGATTGCCATGTGACCCAACAGCGACACCAAGGGCTTGTGGTCAGTTTCAAAAACAACTTCCAGACCACGTATATACTCATCAAACCTCTCCGCTGCCCACGTCAACGCCAGTGCCTCCTTTTCGATCTGGGAGTACCGTTGCTCGGTTTTGGTGAGCGAACGAGAAGCGAATGCAACTGGTCTACGTTGCCCGTCTTTTTGGTTTTGAAACAAAACTGCTCCGAGACCAAAAGACGATGCGTCAGCTGAAAGAGTGGTTTGTAGCGAAGCGTCGTACAAAGCCATGCATTGCGCTGAACAAATGAGCTCTTTGAGTTCTTGGAACGCTTTTTCCTGATTTCTGTCCCAGACCCAGTCCCTATCCTTGGGCAAAAGAACACGCATGGGAGCAGTCACTTGGGCTAAATGTGGCAGGAAGCGGCCCAAATGATTCGCCATGCCCAAAATGCTTCTAAGCTCAGTAACGTTTCTGGGTGCTCTCAAATCTTTTATAGCACTGACCTTCGCTGGATCAGGATGAATGCCTTCCTCATTCAAAATGTGACCCAAAAAACGCACTTGCCTAACCCCGAATAAGCATTTCTCTTTGTTTAATGTCACATTTGCCCTTGCTAGGCGTGTGATCACGTTACTTAAACGCTCATCGTGTTGAGCTTTGCTTTCGCCAAACACTAGGACATCGTCCATGAAATTAACGACCCCCGGCAGGCCACCTAGTATCTCAGACATTCTCTTTTGGAAGTATTCCGGAGCGGAGGTAATTCCAAAGGGTAGTCGCGTGAAACAGTATCTACCGAAGGGTGTTAAGAACGTGGTTAGCTCTTCCGAGTCTTTACTGAGTCGCACCTGGTGGAAGCCTGAGTTGGCATCAAGCTTTGAAAACCATTTCGCTCCCGACAGTGACCCTAGAGCTTGATCCACACTTGGTAACGTAAATCGCTCCCGAACTACGCATTTGTTCAATTTAGTGAGGTCTACGCAAACTCTCAGGTCTCCTGAAGGCTTCACTACCGGAACTATTCCGGCGCACCATTCGGTGGGCCCATCCACTTTCCTGATTATGCCTAAACGCTCCATTTTATCTATTTCGCGCTTCAGGGACTCCCTCAGGGGAATTGGTACCCTGCGTGGAGCGCTTATGGCATGCGGGATAGCGCCAGCGCTTGTAGCCTGATGGTGTACTGCCCTGGCATCGTACCTAGACCGCGGAACATTTCTGGAAAACGCGTCTCGTACTGCAGGTTTCCCGACTCGACCGCGTCTGCAAATTTCACGATACCTAAGACCTCAAGTGCAGGTAATCCTGGAAGGACGTCGCGTAACGGACTGACAACGTAGCATGTTTGATACACAGTTTTCTCTTTCCATGCGATCTCTGCTACGAATTTGCCTAGTACGTTAAGCTTACTGCCTCCTGCACCTAGCAAGATTTCATCGGTTTTTACCAGTCGGGACGGTAATCCCGGAAACGTTGCTGGTAATACTGACACTTCAGCACCTGAGTCAACCTTTGCAAAAATGGGCACAGAATTAATGCGCACCTGAACAAATCGCGCTTTTCTGCATGCATCAATTGATCCCACGAAAGTCTCTCCAGTTTCCTGGTTGACCGCTGAGACGCGTAGCTCTCCAGTTTCCTGGTTGACCGCTGAGACGCGTACCTTTCGTTGAGCGGAAGCCGTTGCTTTCTTCAAGCAGGCCTTTGCGAAATGTCCCTTCTTGCCACAGTGAAGACACTTGGCAGCTCTGGCTGGGCACATTGTCCTGGGGTGGGCGTCGCCACTGCAGAAAGGACACCGCACCTCCGGCGTTCGTTGCCCATGCTGCCGCACCTCCGGCGTTCGTTGCCCATGCAGACGTCCCTTGTGCCTCTGTTGAACCACCGCGTCCACATTGGGGTCCTGGTCACGAATTTCCGATGACTGATGGCTGTGTTGTCCTCGTAGAGTACTTTGCTGCTGTTGGACGCTTTCCTTTAAGCGAGCCTTCGACAGCGCCGAAGCCAGCGTTAGCTGAGAATCCATTTGCAAAGCTTCCGAGAGCTTTGCGTCGCGGAGCCCGACAACCAGTCTGTCTCGGATCATTCGTTCTTTTAGTTCACCGTAGTCGCAACGTTCCGCCAAGCCGTGTAGCGCAGTGACGAACTGGTCTACCGACTCTCCTGGCATTTGTACGCGTCTGTGAAAACAGGCGCTTTCGTACACGATGTTCCTCTCTTTTACGAAGTGCCCGTCGAACTTTTTCTTTACGGTTTCATAGTTCTTGGCGTCTTCGTCAGATAGTGAAAACGTCTTGAATATGTCACGAGCTTGCCTCCCCATTGTGTACAACAGCGTTCGTACCTGAGCCTCCCCGGAGCATTCGTTGAGTCCCGTTGCATATCGGAAGTCGTCGAAATGTTCGATCCACGCCGGCCACTCTGACGAGCGGTCAAAGTCCAGCGGTGGCGGTTGCTGCAGTCCATGCAGCCGTATTGAAGGCGTCTTCGACATCGTGGATGGAAGGTGCCTGGCTCAGTGCGAAGATTCTTGACCATCTGACATCATGTCGTAGATGGCCACTTCTGACACCATGTCGTGTTAGCCCAGGCAGGGGGCGCCGCTGCACCCGCGCCGGAACGCTGCCCGAGAAAGCAGTCTAGACACCGCGCTCCCAGACGACGAAAATGACCCCCCGTTTATTCTCGCACTCCGCTTTTATACACTTGCGCCACACTTGCGCCACAGATACGCGCCACTATCGCAGTCGCAGCTGCCAGCCAAGCCGAGCCAAACCAAAACAGATGATAACAGCACAGGCAGCCCCATTCGGGCTGCCCACACGGATACAGTTTGCGACCGATGGCGGCGAAATTGGGCAGCCCATGCGGGGCCCCTCTGGGTACGGGTTGAAATCCCGCATGGGGTCCGTATGAGATGCCCTCACGGGCCCAACGCGGGCCCCCACGTCATAGCCCACTTTGTGTTACTTGGGTAATGACTGCATTTCGACATATAATTTCCCTCTCGAGATGCTTTGGTTCTCTTTTGCGTACAATTGTTCTTTTTGGTCTAAAGCTTTTCAGCTCGTCGCAATCGTGACAACGAGCTCTGTGGAAAATCTGCTTCGAACACAGTGCCTTAAGGTTTAAAATTGAAACTAAATGGCTCTTTAACTAGTCGCTCATCCTGGTATTATGTGAAACCCAAAAGGAGCATGCTTTCTTGAGTTGAGCAGATCGCATTGAGAAGAGGCCTTTAAATAGCAGAGAAATATAGGATCTGTACGGTAAGCAGATATTTTAGAGTGTACCTGATTTGAGACGCTTCAGTAATTTCAAAATTCGCTCAATGAATTGCTCTGGTTAGAAAACATTCGGCCTAATTCCAATGCTGATTAAGTGCGTAGACAGAAAAGCTGTGTTGGTAGGTAGATTATCCACACTGAAAATCAGAAGTACTCTTTATTGGTATCTGAAGGGTATATCAGATTTTGACATGTATAGAACAATAGAAACGGCCCGTGACGTGCACCTCGGGGAATAATGACGCCAATATCGGTACCATCGCAGTGAAAAAGAGGAACGCCGTCACCGAGGAAAAAGAAAAACAAAACGTAAACATAAACACAATGTGAATGTGAATTCGGCGTGTGGTGTTTTCTTCAATATGCTTAAAGAACTGTGTAAAACCCACGCACTTTTTTTCTCGCTTTACGCGAGCGTGTGTGCAGCTCCTTCGGTCGAAGATGCGTCGACGTCGCCGTACACTAGTTTCGAGAAAAACATGTCGACAAAATATGCATGTCATTTCGTATAAATGTTTTAAAGCAATGTTTCCTTGCACAGCCTTCAGGATTGTGCAGTGCCAGTTCCCTCCCCATTTAGTATACATTTACTAGTTAAATCGGAAGCCAGTGTTTGGTAATAATTTGAGCCTACAACATATGTACCATCACATCCAATTTTATGTAATTCATGTTAAGTAAAAGATTCCAGCGCCTTTCTCTACCAACTCCCGGCTAATCAAACCGTTCTAAAACCATTTCGCACACTGTAAACTTTCTGCCAGTGTTTCTCAATGTAGGGAATTTGCCGAATTAAAAGGGGGTTTTAAAGGTGCTATGGAACCTAAACCTAAAGCACGTTTTTCGTAAATCGAAAAATTGCAGACGATGCATTACCAAATGCTCTATTTGGCACATATCGAAAAGACGTGGCGCAAAATGTATATTACACTACAAAATAACTCTTTCGGTGCAGGAAAAAATTCGCCATGCAGATGTTCATTTTCCTCGTCCTTTAGGCAGTTACTACAACATGGGGTGAGTGTTTACTTAAATATTTTGATTTTCATCTCTCTTGAAAGCAATCCAGGCATGCATTTTTGGTTCAGTAGACTACCAGCACCTTCTTGAAAGGCGCTCATAAAAAGATGTATAGGTAATCAGTTCAGTTCAGTCGTTCAGTCGTGTCCGACTCTTTGTGACCCTATGGAACATGTCACGCCACGCTTTCCGGTCTCGCACTATCTTCCTAACATCACATAACTTCATCTGCAGTGCCTCGAGGATGCCATCTAACTATCGCGTTCGCTGCCTACCCCTTCTCCGGCGACCGTCAACCTTTCGCAACATCAAATCTTTCTCCAGCGACTCCTCTCTTCACATCAGATGACCAAAGTACTGAGCTTTAACTTTAGAATTTGACCCTCCAATGAGCAGTCAGGGTTTATGGTCGACAATATCGACTGATTTGATCTTCTGGCAGTCCAAGGAACTCTCAAGAGTCTTCGCCAGCACCACAATTCAAACGCGTCAATTCTTCGGCGGTCAGCCATTTTCACAGTCCATCTCTCGCATCCATACATCACAATTGGAAAGACCATAGCACGAGTTATACGGATCTTGGTTGTCAGACTAATGTCTCTGCTCTTTACTAGGCGGTCAAGGCCAACCATTTCTCTCTTTCCCAGAAGCAGGCGTCTCCTAATTTCATGACTGCAGTCTCCTTCCGAGGTAATCTTGGAGCCCAAGAACAGAGAATCTGTCACAGCTTCCACTGCTTGTCCATTGATGCTCCAGGACTTGATAGGGCAAGATGCTATGATCTTTGTCTTTTTATTGTTCAGTTTAAGCCCAAACTTCTCACTCTCTTCTTGTACGCGCATCAGAAGTCTCTTGAGTTCCACTTCCCTTTCTGCCATTAAAGTGGTATCTACCGCATATCCAAGGTTGTTGATACGTTTTCCAGCAATCTTCACTCTAGCTGAAGACTCGTCCAGACCGGCCTTCCTCATGATGCACTCCGCCTATAGGTTAAATAGGCAGGGCGACAGTATGCAACCTTGTCTCACTCATTTCTCAATCGGAAACCAATCAGTAAGACCATGCCCAGTTCTGACTGTGGCCTCTTGCCTTTCATACAGGTTCCTGAGGAGACAGATGAGGTGAATTGGAACTCCCATCTCTTGGAGAGCTTGCCACAGTTCTTCTGTGATCTACGCAGTCAAAGGCTTTCGCATAATCAATAAAGCGGATGTAGATGGGTTTCTGGAACTCTTTTGCTTTTTCCATGATCCAGCGAAGGTTGGCGATTTGGTCTCTAGTTCCTCTGTCCTTGCGAAACCCAGCTTGCACGTCCGGAAGCTCCCGATCCACATACTGCTGTAGCCTACCTTGGAGGATTTTCAACATCACCTTGCAAGCATGCGAAATAAGCGCGATCGTGCGGTAGTTGGAACGATCATTGGCACTGCCTTTCTTTGGAATGGGGATGTAAACTGACCTCCTCCAATCCTGTGGCCACTACAGGGTTGTCCAAATCTTCTGACATAATGTATGCAGACTGTTAACAGCGTCATGGTTGAGGTTTTGAAGCAACTCAGCTGGAATGTCATCAATTCCGCTAGCTTTGTTCTTAGCAAGGCTGGCTAAGGCCCATTCAACTTCACTCTTCACGATTCCCGGCTCGAGATCAGTAATCACAACCATCTTATGTTGGGTTTGCACACTCGGGCCCTTCTTGTACAGTTCTTCTGTGTATTCCTGCCACCTCTTCTTTATCTCTGAGGCTTCAGTGAGGTCCTTGCCTCGTTTGTCCTTTATCATGCCCAGCTTAGCACAGAAGCTTCCTTTGATATCTTTGATTGTCTTATACAGAGCTCTTGTGTTCCTTAATTGGCTGTTGTCCTCAACTGCTTGGCACTGTATGTTCAGGAAGGCATTCTTATCTCTCCTTGCTATTTTCTGAAAATACGCATTAAGAACCTTGTATCTTTCTCTTTCCCCCTTAACTTTTGCCATCCTCCTTTCCTCAGCTATTTGCAAAGCTTCTTCAGATAAGCAGTTTTCTTTCTTGCATTTTTATTGCTTTGGAACTACCCTAGCAGCAACTTCTTGTATTATATCACGAACATCAGTCCCCATCTCTTCGGGCTCTCTGTCTTCTAGATCTAATCCTTGAAATCGATTTCCCACTTCCACAGCATATTCTAATGGAATTTGATCCAGATCATACTTGAAAGGCCTTCTAGTTTTCTGCGTTTTCCTCAATCGAAGCTTAATTTTGGCAACAAGAAGCCGATGGTCGGTGCCATAATCGGCCCCAGGCCTTGTTTTAACTGCTTGTATAGCGCTTCTGCATCTCTGCCGGCAAAGAATATAATCGATCTGATTCCTGTACAGACCGTCCGGTGAAGTCCATGTGTACAGGCGCCTCTTGTGCTGTTGAAAATGAGTATTCGCTATGGTCAGGTTGTTTTCTTGACAAAACTCTACTAGCCTCTGCCCAGCTTCATTTGGCTCGCAAAGACCGAACTTGCCTATAATTCCGGATATTTCTTCACTCCCGACCTTAGCATTCCGGTCTCCTATGAGAAAAACTACGTCTGATGATGGGGTGCGGTCCAAAAGGCATTGCAGGTCCGCATAAAATCTCTCAACGTCAGCTTCTTCAGCAGTAGTGGTCAGTGCATAGACTTGGATAACTGTTATGTTGAAAGGGTGACCTTGGATCCGAAGTGAAATCATTCGGTCGTTTTTGGTGTTGTACCTTACCACTGCTTTGCCCTTTCTTCTGTTTACTATGAGAGCGACTCCATTCCTTCTCTTGAATTCGTGCCCACAATAAAAGACATAACGGTCTGCGGAGTTAAATTCTCCCATTGCGGTCCAGTTGAGCTCGCTGATACCCAAGATATCAATGTCCAATCGGTTCATTTCTCGCTTGACGACATCCAGTTTACCTTGCGTCATAGATCTTACATTCCATGTTGCTATGTGATATATCTCCTTGCCACATCGGACTTTCCGGTCGCTTCCCGACACATCCACAACTGAGCGTCCTTTTGGCTTTAGCCCAGTCGCTTCATTCGTCCTGAGGCTACTAGGAATCGCCCTTTGTTCATCCCCAGTTCAGTTACATGTGGGACGCCTTCCAACCTGGGGGGCTCATATTCCGGCGCCTTATCATTAATGGTATTGTGACTGGCCATGGGGTTTTCTTGGCAGGAAATACTGGAGTGGGTTGCCATTACCTTCTACAGGTAATAGGAAGATGCCAATTCGCGACATGTGACTCTAATAGCACTCGAACACTATAGCATTCCTTTTCTGCAGTGAAAAACGTAATTTCATTTTCTTATCATCACATATATGAGAAAGGTGTGCGGAAAAATTTCTCCACGGTTGCTAAATTTTAGGGACAACTATTTATTGTTGCGATATATCCTCTGTCCTTAAACTGATAGATTCCTTATGTATTTCATGAGATTGTGTAATTTGCGGCTTATGAACTAAAAAAAAGGTTTCCCCTGCAGGCATAAGTATTTTTGTAAAGTGTACTAATAAACAAAAATATAAAGCCATCTCTTTTAAGTTATCATAATGCTCTGCGCACCCGCAGATGCTGCATGATTGGCAGGACATTTTGCGATACTTTATTTCTATTAGAAAAAGTCAGCACAGAAGTAGACCAACTCTTGAATGAAACTATAAAAATTCCCTTTTTTTTTAGTCAATAACCAACCCGTTTTCGTTCTTTTCTCCTTTCATGTGATGCCAACCAGATGCGACTATTGTGTAAGTAATTGATTATTTTCATAGTCCATTGTTTTCTAACATACTTTTCCAACATAAAGTGAATACGTAAAAACATGCCGAAATGTAATAAACAAGGCACTAATAAAATGCCGCGGGCTGCACAAATGTTTGATGCGAGTAATCTAGCAATATTGCTATTACGCTTCTTGGCAGAAAAGCTTTTCACATGCCGTCTCTAAAGAGATGGTTAAAATGTTCTTTCCGATGATGCCACTTGAACGGAAGACGTTCAATAAAATGACAAGCTTGAAATAATGATTATATGAAGCTCGCGGGCAAAGAGCACAAAAGGCAGATGAAGTCAGTATTGTTGTTTTCAAACAAGCTGAGTAGATAGTGTAAAATGTGAATTCCTTTGAAATTTGCAAATTGCTTCAGCTTCTAGTTCATCCAAGGTTCTTTTCAAATGCAGTTCTATTAACCACAAGGAAGAAATACGTTCCGTCAGCAGCCATTTTCCTATGCCCTACGCTTTAGAGTTTTTATTTTCTCTCTCTCTTGTCCAGGTGTGCTATCATGTAAAGAATTGTCTTTCTCCTAAATGCAAATCATTGGTTCAGCTAAGATGCCAACGGCATTATATTACTTGGATGTTGCATCAAAATCTGTTCGGTATGCAGTTGTTAAATTGAACATTGCAGTCAAGAAGCAGTCCTTACGTTGCAGTCAAGAAGCAGGAGGCATTGACGGGGAGAAGGTAAGGAAAGGTAAGACATGCTCGCTTCGGTACAAGTACCGCGTATTCACGATTTTCTTTAACAGATGATAACAAAATATTCCAGCGCATTGAATTATGCTTCTTCTGCACCGTATGAGATTTACTGGTTGACGCGTAATTTACTTTCCGTAGCCAAACACTTCACGAGTGACCTTTCAGAAAAGGGTAATTTTGGAACAAATATCTAGTATATATTATTGATTTGTAGGTTTTTTATTTGCTGAAGCATTACTACGAAATTATTGAAGGTGGACTGTCGACACTTACTCTGAATAGAAGAGGCCTTCCTGAGGCACCATGTAGAGAGGCATCAGAAATTAAAAAGGTACAGAATGGGCCGAAGCAACGGCTTGCTTAGCGCTCTTTGTGGCGCAGTGCTTATATATGCAAATTTTCACACTTTAATTTGGTCACAAATATAACTAGAAGACATTATTCAGGAGTCGTTTACCGATTCCTTGTATACTTACTCCCACTTCCCCCTTGCCCGCCTAAAATCGTAGATTTCGTAGCAATATATTATTATTTTGTATCTGTCTGGTTGTTCGAAGTTGATATCTTTTATGGGTGATGAAAAAGAATATAAATGCAATAATTATTTTTATTGAAGCCGCCACTATTCGATTGTCTGGTCGTTCGAAGTTGATATCTTTTATGGGTGATGAAAAAGAATATAAGTACAATAATTATTTTTAATGAAGCCGCCACTATTTCATGCCTACCAATGAACGCCCTAAAACGTATAAGCTCTGCCTGATTTCTTCTGTTCATTTGTTTCCATGACGTATGCACATTATAAAACCCTTGGATTTACTCCTCTCTTGCGGGCGCTTATTCAGACTCCTGTAAATTCGAGGATGGCTGCTCGTATTCTACCAAGAAGTATAATACACAGTATAATAAACGTGGGCGGGGAGATATATTTTCAAATTTTCTTAACTCAAATAGACCAGCAAGTTCATTTATTGTCGCGTGTCTACCAGATGAAAAAATAGTGTCTAAAAATAAATAGCCTTTCATTAAAGTCCAGTATCTATAACGACGCTCCCTTACAAAAATGTCTATGATCACTTTATGCGATGTCTTTAGACAATATGATCATAGAAGCTATCGACCATCAAAAGAAAGTCTTTAGAACATGTATGCTCTATGTATGATCTCCCTTCCGACAATTGGCCACCGTGATTGAATAGAATGTATTTACATAGAACGTATTTATACCTCCTATGATTAGCCTATTGATAGCGTATATGGACACTGTAACAACTGTGTTCCGATAATTGGCCACCGTTATTTAAAAGAATCGTGTTCATACAAAGTATTAATACCTTGTGTTATGCTAACTATATTTCAAGTGTCCAATAATAATGTGTATTTTACTCACTATTCACATGCATGTAATATTTCGTGAAAAGTGAGAGTGGCAAAAGAAACAGATGCAAGTTCATACCTTCATTTATTGCACAAACCCTTGACACAGAAACACTTGGTTTCCGACGGCAACGACATTGTGTGTTTGATGTACCAGCCATATCAAAATTTATCACGGTGTCACCTAGAAAAGAAATATACATAATCAAAATTTTTCTGCCAATTTCGCACGCTTTCTGCTAGCATCACACACACATCTCTCTTCACTCAGATGCCTGTTTTTCCTCAAAATATGCTAACTGGTTTCCAACCACTTTCTGTACAAACTAGTACCTGCAAAACACCCTCAGGAGATGGAGACTATTGCTGTGTTTAGTTGTATTCCTTTTGATCCTCTATATCATTCGACATTAGTTTATCACAATAGGGGCCCAGGAAACAAAGGAGTGAAATTTACACGCCAGTATGCTTGGTCATCAGATAAACTCTCTCCTCTGCCATTTGCTACATCAAGCAAATACACATGTTGAGCGGCAACGTATACATACATTTTGGTGCATGCTACCAGCAAGTGATGCCACTATGCCTGTTTGCTCCCATTTTTCCTGAGTGATGGCTATGTTTGCCATAGCAGATGACACACACACATAAGTAATTACTGAAGGAGACCAGCTACACCAAGCACCTAGGGGAATACAAGAGCGATAATAGGGAATGATGAAGTATATTATAGTTAGCCTACAATATGCGGTCACACATACTTTTTGCTACATATGCAGGTAACAAGTCTCAACAGTGTATTCCCAGAGAGTAAGAAAATAAGAAAGTGCCACTCATGCCCATCTTTTCCTTTCAAGAGCTTGTCACCAAGGTAAAATCTTTATCACATATGAAAGCAAAATTTAGAATACCTTTCTTTTATAAGAAGTCCACATGGATGCTGCTACGTCCCACTGCTAATTGTCCAGGAAGTCAGGTTGCCTTGTTACTTGTCGGCACAGACCACGGCAACAGGGTGTCTCCAGATATGGTCGAATGAAGCAACAAGAGGACTGCATGTACATATGAGAACACTAGTCAGAACAGCAGGAAGATTTTTTGAATAATAAAGGAAAAGTCAAATGCACAAGTAAAAGAAACATAGGAGGAGTATTTCATATGGTTGCTGAGTGACAGCATGAAAAGCCCAGAATTGAAAACGCAATGCTCCACTGAGGAAAATTACATAATCATAAAATACATAAATACATAATAATCTAGGTAATCTCAGGAATAGTGGAAAGTCTTATGTAGGCACTATCGTTTGGAGAAACGTGGGAAGACAAGTCAGATGGGGTGGTAAAAAATGACTGGTTTGGTTTATGTGGTTTAACATCCCAAAGCAACCCAGGCTATGAGAGATGCTGTAGGGGAGGACTTCAGAGCGTTTGACGAGCTGGGGCTCTTTAACGTGCACTGACATCGCACAGGACATGAATGCCTTTTTGCTTCAATTTTGAGCTTACTGCTGAACTGGTCGTACTCAAAATAGGTTGGCGCTACTTTTATTTAAATTTAGACAAGGTCCTTTGAGGATACAAGATTTGCATGTGTCCCAGATACATTCAGGGAGGCACGTTGGCCCTGTACAAAGGCTTAAAATGTGGAGAGCTTGTCTCATTAAAACCCACCCGGCCCCGCATAATCACTTTTTGGTGCCTAATATTGCCTGCTTTGGCTCGTCAATAGTAGGCTACCGACAATAGGAGCTAAATTATTTCATCCTTAAAAAATCATGCAGCTTACTGCTGGAATATGCAGTCACACATAATTTTTGCTACATATGCAGTTAACAAGTCGTAATAGTGTATTCCCGAGAGTAAGAAATTAAGAAAGTGCCATAAATGTCCATCCTTTCCTTCAAGAGCTTGTCACCAAGGTAAAATCTTGATCACATATGAGTCAAATATAGGAGAAATACCTGTCTTTTATAAGAAATCCACATGGATGCTGAAGAAACCATGCAGCTACGTCCCACTGCTACTTGTCCCGGAAGTCAGGTTGCCCAGTTTTTACTTGTCGGCACAGACCACGGCAACAGGGAGTCTGTCTCCAGATATGGCTCAATGAAGCATCAAGAGGACTGCATATGCATACGAAAACACTAGTCAGAACAGCAGGAAGAAAGTTATTTCGAATAATAAAAAAAAGGAAAAGTCAAATGCACAAGTAACAGAAACAAACAAGGAATACTTCATATGTTGCTGAGTAACAGCATAAAAAGAGCACAGAATTAGAAATACAATGCTCCACAGAGGCAAACTACAGTAAAATACTTGTGCACAAAATTCTCTTCTAGAGTGGAAGATTCAGTGTATATGCAAGGGGTTACGTTATCTATTGTGCATGCATACGGTACTATAGGAATACAACAAGGTTGACGACTGGGCACGTTGGTATAGGTTCATACTGCACCAGCCAAAAGACGAGACACAGAAAAGAGGAGGACAGGACAAGGCTGGACTATCAACTGAATGTTA
>JAJIZL010017470.1:0-23088 GCA_023969395.1 Amblyomma maculatum
CCGAGTGAGAAAACGCACGAGCTGGTCTGCTTCAACAACGCCCTTTTCACACTAAATGATATTTGAAGAGCAGCACATAAAAAAAGGCAGTGTCTAAAATGGCGCTCATCGAGTACGTCCGACACCGCAGCAGGAGCGTCTCTCTTTGTAGCAGGGTTTGAACGAGTGTTCCTGAGCAGAACGTCGGAAAAGGTGCCATTCAGCTGCATCCTCAAAGTAGGCGAAATCTCAACTCTTACAGCACCCTATGATGCGATCTTACCAAAGCGGTGCCGTTCGCTAGCGCGGCGGACAACAGCTCTCCGGTCATGCGCTGCTCCCTATAGCTGTCGCTAGGCCTATTGTGTTTTGCATCGATGGCACATGAAACGGCGCTATGAAATTCCTTCTAGCTATAGCAAATGGTCTACTCATAGAACCGCCTAATTCTCATTCCGATTAGCTAATAATAAAAAGCAAAATATGAATAATTTTGGCTGCACTATTAAACGGTACTATGCAAGCGGACCAGCCGCTGCGCTGCAACGGCGGTAGCTGGCTGTGACCAGAAACTTGCTTGATATTTTACCGGCGGCGCGGCGACAGGGGACGAGGAACAAGAAGAGACGACAAGATAAGCGCTCGGACTAACAACTGAAGGTTTAATGAAACATACAAGGAAATATATTCTCACATGAAAACCAGAAGCGCATGCGCTATCCCTTCCCACCAGAAAACCAAACCATACATCTATGGATCCAAATATGACAGTTCACAATCATTGATAATTACTGAAGGTGTGCTAACGCACGTGTCACTATTTTTATGGATGTGATAGTCTTCACTAAGGTCTCTGGTCAATTTGTTTTGATTCCTGAAATCAAAACAAATTCCTGTTGTTTTGATTCCTGAAACCAACACAAATCAAAACAAATTTCAGGGTGTAACTCTACCTAGATAGGCGTAACAAAATAACCCACATGCTAACTTCTAAGGTGTTTTCGTACCTAACCACCAAGCACCACAACCCCGTGATGTCCATGTCTGAGGCACTCTCAAATCGTCACACCACACTGTTCAGTGCTCAGCGAGTAGCCTCGTGATGCACTCCCCTCGTATTCTTTCTGTTGTCAGCTGCCTATGGGATCACAACCGAAAACATCTGTCGCCAACCACAACGCTTTGTGGGAAGGTCGTTAAATCATGGCGCTGCATTTACCATCAACACAAACTGATCATAGCAGGTGATGTCTCCCTACACTTAGGTGCACTCAAGTTCATGTTAGCCACGTGGTCTTTCGATGCTCCTCATGCCAGCGGTGCCTGCTCCTCGAGCCCGCAGACTTTCTTCGGTGCTGTTTCTCACGTATTCTTAGCTGTTTTTGCAAGACCTTCCGAAATTTCCTTTAAATTTTCCAGTTCTTGAAGTTCCTTGTACCTGTCATTAATGTCACTTCTCATCTCTGCCTCTCTGTACTTCATGCGACGATATAGAGCGGCGCCTGAGTAATAATTTGCGTCATCTCGATAATCCCTGTAATGCTTTAGAAAAGCTCTCAGAAGACGCAGTGTCTTTTCATTTTCCGCCCGCTTTCGCTCGCTTTCCTGTCGTTTTTTCTCATACTCCTTTGCCTTCAGTCGCTCCCGCCGCAACCATCCACGCAACCTTTCCTGGTATGCGGCCATCTTTTCGTGCTTCTTCCACTCAATCGCATTGCAACGGTACGCTTCTTTATCTCCATTAGTGTCGCTATCGGATTCCGCTTCCGTCAGGGATTTCCGAGCTGCTCGCTTTTCTATGAGTATATGGTCACTAAAATCAATCGGTTCACTACACTTGGAGTTTGAATCCGATCGTGTCCTTGTCGATCCACCAAGTTCCGGCGTCAGCAATGTCTGGGGTTGTGATTCAGGTGATGTAACGGAAATGGTATCACATCCACGCTCCCTGTGTCGAGCTCTTCTAAGGTTCCTACCTGACACAGACTGCTTTGGGCCCTGCTTCGCTCGCAGAAAAGAACATCCTTTTACTCGACCATATGATGATTCCTGCTCAAGGCTTTCAAGATATCGTTTTGGTTTGCTGTCTTGCCGAATCTGCCGCTTCGTGCAACCATCGTCTTGCACATGATTGCCGCTGCGTTTGCGAGACCCGCCGATTACTATGAATTTATTCCGCTGATTGTTTTGCGCATTGACCTGATCCGACTGCATTAGAGGAGCGCTTTCTTCTTATTGCTCACTGCACAAGTGCTAAAGAAACCATTCGTACTTACACTTGCAGAAGTTTGTTCCTGTGCGTCCCATAGGGGCGGTTATTTAGCCTTTTCTTCCGAAGATTCATTTGTTTTGCGGCCTGTTTTCATCCAAGGTAATGCGTTCATTTCCACGAGTTCTGCTCATGACGATAGGTGCGCATATCTGAGGCACACTACGTAGCTACCGAATACTGAACCGCAGTGGCTTTTGATCGCTTCCTTGATGCAGGTTGAATGGCGACAGTATTTCTTGACCTCCTGCTGTTTCTCTTCTCATATATGTCGGTGCATTCGAGAAAACAGTTCTGGCAGCTCCCTTATGATTGCGAAAAAATCAGCTTCACGACTGACCGAACAGGGCTAGACAAAAGCGGTTAAGGTCACCAGAATGAGCGGCTACTTCTGTACACTTCTGCATCCTCTGCCACCAAAAGTTTCCCCACTTTGAAATTCGTTATTTCATCTCTATTCAAAGCCTCTTTTATATGACCAGCACTCCTGCAATACTTACCTCGACCTTCTATTAAAGCGGGACAGGTTTATTACGTTATCAGGTACTATTTTCCCAGCAGGGCATTGTTTCTTCCTCGTTGATAGGCGAACCTTGAAGCTAGAAGAGTCTTCGTTTGCTTCCATGTTATCATGGCACTGCACGCTGGCTATTGAAATTAGGGTACACATACAGGCGCTGCTGAAGCGCTCTTAAAATTGAACGCTAAGAAGGACATCATTGTCAGTAAAAAAAGAAGCAAGAGTGAAGCTTTTTTTCTCGAAATAAATGCAAGCCGCGATAAAATTCCCCCTCGGTCCCCCTCTAAAGAACTGCACAACCTGTGAAAAATACCACAAAATATTATGCATTCAAAACTTTTGTGTAATTTTCAGTAGATTTTTGCATCTGCGATCACTCGAGGAAAATCCCGGCGCATTTCGCGCTACAAAGAAAGTGATAAAGACGCGACTCGCACTACAAACATGAACAAGAGTACGAAATCGTTCTGCGCACCAAAATCAGTGTTAAGGCTGCATGGTAGCGGCTGCTGAAACATAATATTAATTTGAGTGGTAGATCACGGCATTACCTCCTTTAGTCATCGCCTCGATTCTAGCAATATAAACAGAGGAAAGTAAACAAAAATATCACAAATTAAAAAGAACTATGGGTGTTTAGCGCACGTAATAAGGCTTCAGGAGCATGGCATGAATGATTTCTGGGCGCCCCCAGGCGCCGCTGGATGTAGTCGTGTTGTCTGGGATGACCTCGTAGTCAAGTTGTAAGATGCGTCAAAGGACTTTATACGGACCAAAGTGCCGCCGCAACAGCTTTCACTCAGACCGCTACGGCGTATCGGCGTCCAAACCCAAAATTGGACTCCTAGCTTCTGCGTCGCGCCGTCGGAAGTTGTATCGTCGGGGATCGATGTGTTGCTGGTCTTTAATGCGTAGCCAGGCGAGTTGTCGGGCTTCCTCTGAATGCAGGTGGCGACGTCAAGATTCTCCTCTCGTTGAGTGCGGTATACACTTCGTCAAGTGTTGTTCAAGCCTCCCTACCATACAGACGTTTGAGCGGAGTCGACCGGGTTGTCTCTTAGACGGCGGCGTTGTAGGTGAAGATGACGAAGGGTAGAATGGCGTCCCAAGTTTTGTGCTCAGCGTCGACGTGTACATAGCAAACATGAACGCCATAGATTTGTTCAGACACTCCGTAAATCTCTTGGTCTGGGGATAGTAAAGTCTAGCGCGATTTGACGGTTATCGCGCGAGCATCAACCAGACTAGCATTCCAGGTGCCCAGCGGCCACTTTTGTAACAACAAAAATCACAATTTCGCATTCTTCTCACCCTCGTTCACTGTTCCATGCTACAACTGGAACGCTAGTCTGATTGATGCTCGCGTGATAACTTTCAAATGTGTGTGTGTGTGTGTGTGTGTGCGTGCGTGCGTGCGTGCGTGTGTGTGTGTGTGTGTGTGTGTGTGTGTGTGTGTGTGTGTGTTAAACTTCGTTGTTATAGCCAGTGGCAAGCATCGCGTGCTGACACACCAGAGGACGAAGTTGGGCTCAAATTTAGCATGTATGCGGACGACATCAATCTCTGCATAAACCAGGGGAGTGATGCGAGCATAGAAAGACAACTGCAGGCAGCGACAGACACACAGTAGTAGACTACGCGGCTAGTAGGGGGCTTTGGTGCTCACCGCACAAATCAGACCTACTAGTCTACAACCCAAATCCGTTGCAAACAAATCGGAGAATTCCATATCAAAGTGGAAGGAATGTCAGTACCAAAGGTTGATAAAATACGAATCATAGGGCTATACATTCAAGAGAATGGATTTAAAGACGGAATACTAAAGAAACTGGAAGGCTACGCCACACAAGTCCTAGGCATATTCAGGAGAATAACAATGAAGGGCCGAGACTTAAAAGAAAGGAGCTTGATCAGACTTATGCAGGTATGTCATAGGCTGCATAAGGTACTTTACGCCATATTTAAACCTTAGCGCAGAGGAAAAAGGAAAATTAGAAGCCCCCGTCCCCTAGGCCTATGTGCCGGGGGCGGGGAGTAGGGGGCCTCCATTCTGGTCGAAATAAAAGTTGTTCACACTCACACGCGCGCATTACGAAGCTTACCCCGCGCGGGCATTCGATCCAGGCGTCCGTGCGGCGCCCTTCATTTGCCGCTTCCTAGAACGCCGCACCACAGAACATATATAGAAATAGAAGCAGTACAGCAGGCATCAGCGGCGTTTAAAAAAGGTTGACAGCAAAGAAAAGGCGTAGTATCTGTCAATTCTAGACAATCACAAACGGCCTCGCAGTCAATGCCTAAGCAGCGCGGTGGGGAAGGCTTCCGCCTTGAAGCACTCTAGTGAGCCAAAGTGCCCCCTGAATTTGTCCTCCATGTTCTCCCGCTAACGTAATTCAAGTGGTTGTCGACGGCGTCGCAACACTCGCTCTTGTCGTTAATGACTGCGACATTGAAACTATCATGGAAAAACACAAAGGACGGCGCATTCATCCCTCAGCGGTGTGCACCGCCCGTGTTCTGATCGAAGACGTTTTATACGCCGAGTGTATTGTACTGTATTGTACTGTCTCACTGCTCACACGGCATCACCCTGGGCTACGATTTCCTTTCCACTCATCGTGCTGTTATTGACTGTGCCCGCGCGGAAGTTGCCTGTTTCCCACTTTGTGATACCACCTTGTGTGACGTCCCTACCCGGTCTGCAAAATTTCTTGTCGCCAATGACAGACATTCCTCTGCTGTCCTCGTTCCACTCTCCCCTGAAAACATTTACTTTGACTGTCTTCCTCATGCCTTTCGACGCCGCCTCACGCCAACCCTGCCTCCTGCTTCCATTTTCTGTTCTCAAGTTCGAAGATTGTCTTAGTGCAATATGTCTCGAATCCATTTTCTTGCCGGTCCGTCCGTCCTGCTATGCGGCGAGTGTTTCGGCCGTATTGAAGAACTTCCCGCTCTTGTAAATAGTCTTTCTGCCACGTCTACTTCATTCGACGTGAATGTCAGCAGCTATTGCGATATAGCGACCGCTTCGACACCACACGATGTTTTTCAACAGGCCTTTGACGCAGATATTCTACCCGCGAAACACGATAAACTCACTGCCCTCTTAGAGCTTCACTTCTTCCTTCGATCTCCCTCACACTGCTCTAGGCCGCATCTGTCATTGCGCACACAATCGACACCGGTACAAACGCACCTTTGCGTCAGCGTCCTTATCGGGTGCCGGCCTTTGAGCGCCAAGTCATTGCTGATAACGTGGATGATATGCTTCGCCGGGGCGTCATACAGTCATTTAACAGTCCATAGGCGTCTCCAGTTGTTTTGGTCATTAAGAAATATTGTTACGAGGGTGGTTTTAATTGACGCAGGACGAACTTCGAAGACCCAGCCGTGTCCACTTACGAATCCAAGCACGAGCCGCTTCTTCATCAACCTCAGCTTCTCTTGTCTCCAGTTCTGGGCTTCACACTTCCCCCGACGCAGCTGACGCCCGCTGGGCGACTTAAATAGCATCGCGTGATTGGTAAGGCTTTATACGGACGACGTGTGCGACTGCACTTTTCGCAGAGCGACTGCCGCGTTTGGTGAGGCGAGAGATGCAATAGTTGAGCTCGCTAAGTTGGGCAAGGACGACAAATGATACATCGTAGTAGCACAGCAGCTTTTGTGACAGACCCTTCTTCCTGATAGGACGCCACAGCAAGACCAAATCTCCAGGCTGGTAAATGACGTGGCGGCAGTGGGCATAGTATCGCGCTTTGAGTGATCCTGAGACGCTAAGATGCGAAGGCGAGCAAGCCGGTGGGCTTCTTCGGCAAAGCAGATTGTCTCGGCTACCGAGGGGCCTTCATCACTAGTGGCTGAAAACGGGAGGATGGTGTCTCCACTTCCTTCCCCCCTCGTCCTTCGCTGCTTTCGTGATCGCGGTCTTCCATCCAACCTTTATCACCTCTTAAGTTCCTTCCTTTCCCAGCGCACGATGGTCTACCGCACGTGCACGGGCGAGGAAGTGTCTGCCAATCCTGCTTTTGGTTGCCCACAGGGTTCCCCTATTTCCTCCTGTTGTGGAATATTATTGCAGACGTTCTGGAGTATCCAATGCCTCCTGGTGCCTTCTTACAGGTGTATGCTGGCATCATATAGTTATAAGCCCCGCCGGGGTGGTGCAGTGGTAAGACGCCCGACTACTGTGCCGGAGTTCCCGGGCTCGAACCCAACCACGGCGGCTGCGTTTCGATGGAGGCGAAACGAAGAGGCGTCGTGTGCTGTGCGATGTCAGCGCACGTTAAAGATCCCCAGGTGGTCGAAATTACTCCGTAGCCCTCCACTACGGCTCCTCTTTCTCTCTTTCCACTTTAATTCCCACCTTCCTCCCTTCCCTTACGGCGCGGTGCGGGTGTCCACAGAGCAAGTGTGACAGTTACTGCGCCTTTCCCTTCCTGTGAACCAATTTAACCGGCCAGAACACGCCATGAACTCGAACAGTTGTGTGCAGACGTCCTCGATAGGATAGCCAGCTGTGCCTCCCACTCCCGTGTCACCATCTCGTGGGCGAAAACAATCTCGCCCCCAAAGGTCGCCGGAGCTAGTTTTTCGGACGAGGGCCCGAGGAACCACGGTGTGCAGCAGTATAACGTGGCCCAGAGGGCGAAGAGCGGCTAGGCGAAGGCGAGCGCGACTCACGACGAGGAGAATGCGGGGAACTACGCTGGCAGGTGACGCACTCGGCGATGTCCTGAGGCTGCTGACCAGGCCGTGGACGAGGGCTGTCGGGAGAAAATCCTCTCAGGCCCATCTGGCTATAAGGGCAGCGGCGGTAGAGGTGACTTGCCTCGCCACAGTGGTAGCATAAAGGGTGGTTATCTGCCGCGCGCCAGAGATCAATCTTCCGAGGCGCCTGGCGTCGATCTGCCCAAAGGGTTGGCGGTTCCGCAGTGTGCACAGCGACCTCAGGTGCAGTGTAAGGCGAAGGAGTACAAAGCAAGGCTGGGCTGGGCGGCGTGTGAGTTCAGCATCGGCTGGGTGAGGCCCTGGGGCGGCGGTTGAACGACTGCACTTATCGGTGGCGTGAGTGCGTTCTGGACCCCCTCACGGATGACGCTGGCCAGAGAAGCCATGCTAGAAGGAAGCCCCGCCGGAGTGGTGCAGTGGTAAGACGCCCGACTACTGTGCCGGAGTACCCGGGTTCGAACCCGACCTCGGCGGCTGCGTTTCGATGGAGGCGAAACGAGGAGGCGTCGTGTGCTGTGCGATGTCAGTGCACGTTAAAGATCCCCAGGTGGTCGAAATTACTCCGTAGCCCTCCACTACGGCTCCTCTTTCTCTCTTTCCACTTTCACTCCCATCTTCCTCCCTTCCCTTACGGCGCGGTTGCGGTGTCCACAAAAAAACAAGTGAGACAGTTACCGCGCCTTTCCCTTCCTATAAATAAATCAGTAAATGCTAGAAGGAAATGTTCCGTGAAATTTCTGCAGCTTCTCGCGATCCACGTTGCGAACGAGGTCACGAAGAGAGCTCAGATCTGCCCCGGGATTGTAGTCGGTGCGGTCAGTCAGCGGTAGTGAGGAGAGAGAATTCAGTGGCCGAGCATATTGGCTGCATCGCTGCTGTAGCAGTTCCTTCATAATCACAGCTTCAGCCAGAAAGGCCGCGACCGTGGTGGGCGGGTTCCGCACGAGGCCAGAAGAAAAGCTGGTCTTTGACCCCGCGCATCAGATGCCACACCTTCTTCTCTTCACTTATGGACGGGTCGGCGCGATGGCAGAGGCGCATGACGTCTTCAACGTACATTACGGCCCCTTCGTTCGGGCGCTGGACTCGACAGGTCTAAGCACGCTCCGCGTTCTCCCGGCGGTCACTGTTGGCGTACGTACCGAGAAGCTGGCTTCGGAAGGACGGCCACGTAGAGAATGTGGACTCGCGGTTCTCGAACCACGTCCGAGCGGCGTCTTCAAGGCTGAAGTAGACGTTCCGCATTTTTGTAGCGTCGTCCCAGCCGTTAAACGTCGCGACCCTTTGGTAGTGAGCTAGCCAGTCCTCAGCATCTTCGAATTGCTCCCCATGAAATGGCTTAGCGGTACGTGGAATCTGAAGGATGAGACAGGATGAAGGGGTGGAAGGGAAAGTCGTGGTACGGGCAGGCGATGTCGTTGCCATAGCTAGGGTGGAAGCTAGGGGCTCTTCGTCAAAAGAGAAGGCCTCGGCGGGCAAGCCTCGAAGCTGCCCGCTTTTACGATGAACAGGAGTGGTCACGAGAGGCGGCCACGTCGGGTCGTCCGCGGAAGGGATCATCGATGGCCCCTCCATCAGTGTCACGACTCAAGCCACATGGAGCCGTGAAGGTACACGTAGACGAGGACCCGAGAACAAGGTCGGCTTCTAGCTCCGATAACAGAGTCCAGCACCAGCGCGCCTCTCGAGCCAACAACCGCTTCGTCGCCGTCGGCACCAAGCACGGCGGCCGCGCGGCGCTATGCACGTGGCGATATCTTCACGGACGGTTCCCATACATCCCGCTTCGCGGGCGCTGCCTTTGTTGCATTTTCATCTTGTGGCGCGCTACGTAAAGTAGGTCGGTTTCGCCTTGAGACAGCGTCCAGTGCCTTGTGCGCAGAGGTTGTTGCGTTTCACGAGGCTTGTTATGCCCGGCCCGCCACTTCTCCTTTAGCCTTGTACATCTACTCTGTCTTTCTCTTCTCCAGGCTATTCATTCTCTTTCTACCTACGATTTCCGCATCCGTGACATAAAATGCACACTTGCCACCATTTCTCTACACCGCCCTGTCTTATATCCTGCCCCTGCCCACTGTAGTGCCTGAGGCAACGAGCTGGCGTCGACGCGTGGCCTCTTATGGCCACCGTGGCTGTCGCCTTTGTGCGCACAACTGTTCTAAGTCTCTGGGCATCCATCTGGACCGCAGATCAGTCAGACACCCTCTTGTCTATTTTTGTGCCCTCCATTCTTCGTCTACCCCTCTCTTTTCCTCCGTTCCGTTCTCTTCGTCCTCTACTAAAGGGGGACGGCCGCTTTGCTTTGTACTTTATCGCTTTGCATTTCTCTTTTTGCCTTCCTGTAAATGCGGTTGGTTGGTCGTACAACTTTTAATTCCATCGGAAATGGGCTTCCTCTTCCCCGCCCCCGGCACGCGTGCCGGGGAAGACGGGGAGTCGTGCGCCCGCGGATTAGAGGCTGGCAGGTAGCCCTTGGTTTGTTGCGGTCTCTTCCGCCAGATGGACGGTGCGGTGCTAGATCACAGGGTCCGCGCTTCGTAGCAGGGTATCCCAGGCATCTCTACTTGAAATATTTTGTCCTCTACCTGGAGATTGTGGGCACTCCCAAAGTATGTGGTCGAGGTCCCTCTTTCCCCACAGTGTTTGCACATATCATTGTCCCTAAGGTCTGGTAGAGCGTGAAACGCCCAGACCAGGTTCATGAACGTATTAGTTTGTAGCCGCCTCCACGCGGCAGCTTCTCTATTATTTAGTCTAACATCTGGCGGGGGTACCAGTCTACGCCCCAATTTATAATGGTCAATGATTTCCCCGTAATTGTGCAGACGCTCATCATATGGCCAGTGTTCGGGAGGCTCGACGGCTACCCGGAAGTAGAGAGCTCGGGCTAGCTCGTGAGCCGCCTCGTTACCAGGGATGGCAGCGTGAGCGGGTGTCCAAATTAACTGAATTTTCCTATTCAGCGTTCTTTGGGTGAGAATTTTGACCGCCTCCAGCGATATCCTCCCCTTCCCAAAATTTTGAATGGCAGTTTTGCTATTGCTAATTATGAACTTGGCTTCCGTTCCTATGCAAGCTGGCGCTATCGCAACTTCCTCCGCAGTCTCTATGTTGCGGCCTCTGATGGCTGCCGCGGATACCGGTGCCCCTCGGCCATCGACTACCGAAGCTACCGCCGCACCTGTTCTGCCACTTGCCGCATCAACATAGACTACTTCCTTTGCTCCCATGTTCTTGAACCGTCGCTCTAGAGCTTCGGCTCGTTTGGCCCTTCTTTCGACATTAAAGTCTGGATGCATACAGAGGAGTTCAAACAAAATGTCACAATTAATAGTGAAATCAGGAACGCCTTGGTAGTCCCCCCTTCCCTGTAAATGCGGTAAAGCTAAGAGCGACGTTATTCATTACCTACGCGCGTCCACTCACCGCGGATATAGCAGATGCTGCTTGGGTATCCGAACTTTGTTTCCTCTCAAGACTTCCCTTATTTATTATCCTCCGCTCGTTCTCGTGTGCTGCTTATACGCATCGCCGTTCGTGTCTCTTCTTTGCTTCCACCTATCAATCGAGTTCATTTTCCACCTTGATGGTTCGATGCCCTACCTGTCATTACAGTCTTCAACATGTCTTGTGTGGTCGAGGGCGCCATATGGCCGATTTTAGTGGGCTGCGGCCCGGCCCCACCATGTGGCTTCCTGTTTGCTTGGCCTGAGTGTCCTCATTTATTTATATCTGTATCAATAGTTCCGTAATGACTGTAAGCTGAACTCTTCTCTCTCCTTTCTTTGCTGCGAAAGCAATACTACTCTAGGTTTCGAGCCTTCAGCTTAGCGTGGCTGGTAGCCAGTCTTACCCGCGTGACTCTGTGACGTCACACCTCACGTGACACGGGTGAGAGCTGGGCTGCCAACTTGGGTCTCTCGTTTCACATGGGACGGTTGTCAGAATCAGCCTGCTGGGAAAATCTTGATGTCATATTGATTCCATACTTTTGAACAGCCTGGGTCACGGGGACCCACGTACGCGCTGTATAAGCGTTGTCTACTCGTCCCGTGGCTCGCAAGGCCTCAGCACGCACTGCTGTAGGACCAATCTGGCAATCGCACCATTGCATTGAGCTCATCGACGTCATGAACGTGTTTGAGGCGCCGCATGCGCGCACAACGATCTCTTCCCGTGAGTGTGAATTGAAAGCCATGACTGTGTTAGCGGACGTTTGGAACTATCGAAAAGCGCTTAGCGTGCAAACACAGAACTTAAGCTGCAGTGATGACCTGCACAGAACACAGGAATAATGCGACGCGCCTCATCCACGATTCATCAAGCCGCCACGGCAAAATAGTGCCCAGACAACTCCGACCTAGACTGTGCCATTTAATGACATTAGGGAATGATGACCGTGATTTCACGTTGCGATAAAAAGTACGCTGCAGTTCGACTCTGGCACGCGAATAAAAACGGTCACTACGAGCAAAATGACTCATAATCATACATACGCAACACTCTTGCCAGTGGGGCATCGTAGCAGCGGCAGACTAGCCCTCTGTGGCGTTGGATGGCGGCGAGAATTTTTAAATTAAAGAGCGAGCATGCATCAATGGGGATAGCGCTAATAGCCCATTTATAAAACTTGCAAACTTATGCAGCCGGTTCCTTCTATTTCCTGTCCGGATGACTGTACATAGAGAACTTTATTAGAGAGCAAGCCATGAATATGAGCCCACAATATAGCTTATGCAGTTTTAGCACAGTACCATCAGCTCTCTGTTAATAACAGATACGACAAGTGAAGCATACTTAGCAGCGAATGCAGATTACTCATTTTTTCTATTTTCTATGGTGGCAACAAACAAAACGAATCTCATTATTAGGCCGTAACTGAAGAGAAGAAAAAAAGTGGGGACAGAAAAGGAACAGAGGTTCGTAGTAACAATGTGGATACATACTATTGCATGGTGTTCATATTTGGTTTATATTCAGCAAAGGGGTTGTCGATAGCTATTTCGGGGTGCAATACGCAAAAAAGTGGTAAACGCAGAGAAAATATGCCGCAAAGAGGGAGAGGAAGGATGCCATGAAAAAGGGAAGCTAGAAGAGATGCTTTGGTGGAAACAGGGATCAACCGAGTTGTACAGAGGGCGATTTCACTAGCTCAAACTGCGTGCTCATCGCGCGGTCTTTCGAAGGGGACAGCGAATACTGGTTTGACACGGCGCTCGCGCGGTGCCGCTTCTTGTGAATCCTGGCCTTGGGTCTTGGCTCCAGGGTTCCCTTCATTTTCTTTACGGTTTCGGCGGGACTCATGGACGGACATGGGTTTAATGCCATTTCCTGGTGAAACGCGGTGGCTTGACGTGGCAGCCGCCCGATGACATGAGCCGAGAGGAACAGAGCGCCAGCGGTGATCACCAGAAGCAAATCTTCTCGCCCAGCCGCTCGAAGTATACTTGACCCCGATGCGAGCATGCCACCTAGACGGGCGCAGGCGTAGTAGAGGCAGCAGCCCGAGCCACGGACTGTCGACGGAAAAGTCTCAATAGCGCACAGCGCTAATATGATCGTACCCACACCAGTCAGACATTTGGCTAAGATCAGCAGGGGAATGCCGAACTCCTCGGGTACGACTGTATTCAGTACGAGGGCCAAGAGACAGCTGCTGATACCTCCCAGTGTGAAGACCGTGGCGGCGATGTTCGCTCTGCTCACTCTATCTACTACAGCCAGGTACAACGCACTGAACGCGACGTCGGAGGCGAGGGACAACCACCGCGTCCAGGGCTTCTTGCGCCCCGCATATGTCAGCAATATGGCGAAGTACGCGCCCGAGGCAATGAAGGACGTCACCGACACGACAATGCCGCGACGTAGTACGGCACTGGTGAGAAGGTTCTTAACTTGGCCCGGCTCAGTGCCCGTTGTCACCCTGGCGTGCTCGAGCTCTTTGCTTCGCAACCGTTCTATGAAGGCCCACGCGCCTTCCTCGGGAAAGCCGTTTGTCCTTGCTGCAGCATGAATCACAACTTCGGCAAGCTTTAGGTCATGGCGAGCGATAAGCCAGCGCGGCGATTCGCGGATGAACACGCAGCCTAGAGGAAGGAACACCGTTGGCGCGACCATGAGGAGCTGCAGAACGATCCAATTGAGCCGCACCTCATGGAGGACTGCGAAGCAGGCATCTCCCAGCCAAACGCCAAAGATGATGCTGAAGCTCACGTGCACAGCCCGATGCCGGTCGGTCGACACCTCGGCTAACAGGGCGCAGGTCACGACGCATAGCATGGCCGAACAGCCAGAGATGAGAAAGCGGGTACACAGGTATATGAGGTACGTGTTGGCGAAACAGCCCCCGAACGCAGCCAGCATGAGTACTGAAGTCGCTCCCAGGATGGTGAGCTTCCGGCCGATGATATCCGTGACGGGGCCGCCAACAACCAGGAAGCCCAAGGAGCCGGCCATGTAGACGGCGAAGCCCACCGCTAAGAGCCACCGTCTTTGGCAAACCAGATCCCAGCTGCTCATGATGGTGGTGTGAGCGACCGCGGCATCGTAGTCCCACTGGTCGCACTCAACGACAGTGGTGTCGTTAGGGTCATCAGCACTAGCGTAGACGGTGCACTGACTGTGTCGTCCGTCATCTCTTAAGGGGAGGGCGAGGATCTTCCAGGCTTCATCAGAAACGTTGACGTTCGCCGGTTTCTTGCACCAGTGGTCCAACTCGCTAGAGATGAGCGGGAAGGCGAGCGTGTGCGCGCGCATAACCCACGAGTTGAGTACGGCAAAGAAGAGCACGCCTATCTGGAAGTTGCCGTACCCGAACGCTTCGACACAGTCAAAGGCCTCGCTCATTTCTTCCACGTTCGCTCCGTAGAAGTTGTCCATGCTGGCGATAAACAGAGCCGCACCTTTATTCGTGCTGCTCGGTTGCTGCAAGGCCGTTGCGTGGTCTGCTTTCCTCACGGTTTCCTCGTTGAGCAGCTCGATGCAGGCCGTTGATTGTTGGTATCCTTCTCCTTCTTCTTCCTCCCCTTCGCATTGCTCGCGGTAGCACGTTCGCTTGAAGAAAGCGCGAGACTCTGATAGGTCGTTCATTTTTATTCTAAAAAGATATCTTCTAAAGGGATCGTCACGGGCTTTTGTGCTGGCGGCGGAACGACGTTGTAACCAGAGGGATACAACATCCTTAGTGGAAGGTATGCATGGCACCTGGAACAGGTGTTTCACTTGATACTGTTAGCAATACTGTCGTGCCTCGTTAATACGCACATTTTTCTTCTCTGCCGAAATTGTCCTCTTGCAATTACCTTACATAACATTTTGTGGTTATTTCAACATGGACGCTTGACGTGTGACCCTCGGCTCCCTTCTTGATGGTGAACACAACACGATCGATGTTGCACTGGGACTGAGACATTCTATTCTTTTTGGGCGCATATGGATAAGTCAGTTGCTTACTGGGGAAAGGTTTCGTCGAATATTACGCATAAAACATTATGCTCTTCTTTCACAGGTAACATGTTCTCCTTAGGTACGGAGTAAGTCTAGTCGGACCCACTCCGGGCCTTCATAATTCATTGCATATTAAGCGACCTGGCTGATGAGATATAGCTGATATATTTTCCAGTGAGCGGATCCCATATAGCCGATGCATGTACGAGTTTTGTTCTTATGAAAGTTTTGTATACCTAGAGATTTATGGTACAAAGAGAGTTTGTTTACGTCTCAATGAGCAATGTTTAGAGAAAGTGGACGAGCATCTGATATATGACCGCTACATGTTAGTCGATTTGTAAGGGCGACAACTAGATTTCGGAAGGGGGCGAATACGAGTTGGTTGTCACATTTTCAAGAAGATAATAAAACAGCACTACGAAGACGGGGACAACCGAGGGACAAACACAGTGCACGTGTGTTGTCCTCCCTGTTGTCCCCTCTGTTGTCCTCCCAGTCTTCGTAGTGCTATTTCTTGCTTGGACTCCTAGATACTTATACTGTGGAACCTCACGCATATCAGATTTATAAAAAGCCACACTGCAATGCAAGAGCTAACATTTTTTTTTTTCGTGTAAAATATGGCTTGGTAAGGCGAATCTTGTAGACACGACATGAACGTGTCCAGAAATCGAAAATATAAATTAAGAGACAAAAAAACAGAAGAATTTTGCGGTACTCTACCTGACACTCAGCTAGGTCGACTGGCCGAACACGCAGCACGGGTCCAAGGACTCCAGGCCGCAGTGTAGGCGGATAGGTTGACGCCTATTCTGTATCTTTTGGAGATTACGTTTTACCACCACCACCACCCATGTAATCCGCTGGGGGTTCAGGCATAGTTTTCGCTGTGGAAGTATGCAATATGTGCCTCGTGCACGAGTTAGCGCGTGCGTGTGTGCACACACACGCTTGGTCAAACGAGCGATCGAGGTAATTCACACGCGCCCTGAAGAATCAGGGCAACCTTGCATCAGCCAACCTTTTTTCATTTATTTGACCACACCCCTCATCCATCATAACATTCCTTTTATGCCCTGAGGCAATAAACTTCGCAAAAAAAAAAAAGAAGACATCGTTGACAAGCAGCCCGATGCGCTATCTGTGATGTTTTATTCTCAGCTCATGCCAAAATTGATTTTAATCTGCATGAGCATTTGGAACGGGGAATGAGTGTGGCATGTGCGGCGTAGGTCCGCCATGTGTACATCGTACACGAGCCACGCGAACCGGTGCCACGGTGGAATAGCTTTGATAAAATTCACCTGCGAATGAGTAAACATGTGTTAATTTTATTTACATACTAAATGCCACTGAAGGCCATCACGGGTGAGGGTATTACACACAGTGAGTTACAAGCCACTCATTAAAAATGAAAAGGCCACAAAGTTAACGAGAAAACAACAACACACCACATGGCTTTATAAGTGAAATACTAATTAGAATACACATTCGAGCTTAAAGAAAAAAGAAATGAAACAACATAATGGACAGATAAGTTAAGGGTAAAAAATTAGTACCAGCTGTGCAACTTCACGGCAACAGCAGCATAAAAATAAAAATTCTAGAGGGCACTTTGGACCCCTAGAGTACGATGACGCGAAAGCCATTATAGCGCGGTAGATCGCAGCCCTCCACTACGGCACCTCTCTCTCTCTCTCCCTTCCCCTTTTCACTCCCACCTTCCTTCATTCCCTTACGGTGCGATTCAAGTGTCCACGGAATTAGTGTGACAGATACCGCGCCTTTCCTTTCCCGTGAACAAATCAATGTAATTTATTTTTGTTTTCTCAGTGGCAGTCCGCGCCTGCAGACACTGACATCGTGAAGAATGAAAGGAATAAACTAAATAAGCTGGGTGACATTTACCGGAGATACCACAACCCACAACTGCTTTTGCTTATCTGCGCTGCTGATGGCACTGCCGCTACAAGAATGACGGCTTCTGTGGTTGCGTGGTTTTCTTTTCTGAACGCATTTTAAAAGCGAATCGAGTGAGATTGATTACTAAAAGCAGGTCTATCTTACTTTAAAAAAAAAAGAAGAAGGCTGCCTTAAGTTGATACTGCCACACGTACCAGTCTGCTGACGCTGTGGTGGTCATGAAACATAGTATATCCACTTCAGACGTTCCAAACAGATGGCATGTAGAGTAGCAACCATAGGACAGAGTATGGCGCCACCATCTGCTAAAACCTGTCTTTCCTGATGAAATTAAGATATAAACTTCAGGATAAAGCGTGAGTTCTTCCCTCGATACTGCTACCAAGTGGTAAGATCTATCAGAATATGTCAATATTTTATACTCATCTCCGGCACTAGACTGTCTGTTTTATAAAATACTTCACTCAGTAACGCAGGAATTGTGTGTGGCGGTTGCTGCTGTGTTATATTGTATCCGAATATAGAACACAATTTAAAATTTGTAAGACGAGAAAACGTGCATCAGGGGGCTTTTTGAGTCTGACGACACTTAGAATTTGGCCTGCGGAAAAGGAAATCACTGGGCAAAGCAGTTTTGTTTTCTACCTGAGTTAGGACCTTGCTCTCTCTACGGCCTACCCTTATTTTGACTGTCTAAATTTTTAAGCACGAAAAGCAGGACAGGAACGTAGATGGGTTTTGAGACCAGGCGGACAAAAAAAGGTATTTGAGTGCGTCTGTCACTCAGAGTTATTGGAAAAATTAAAAGCATGTGGTATTAATAATGCCTCTCTCCAGTTATTTGATAGCTACCTTTCCGCCAGAAAACAAAAAGTAGTGCTGAGTGACAGACACTCCACACTACTACCCGTGACTTGCGGGGTCCCGCGAGGATCTGTATTGGGGCCTGTTTTGTTTTCTATTTTCGTGAACGACCTACCGCAGGCCATTCAATTTTCAAGTCTTTATGTATGCAGATGACACTGCTCTTTTGTTTACATCTGAATCACTCTTGGGCCTAGTAAATACGATAACGTCTGAACTGCTTAATGTTTCAGAATGGTTTTGTGCTAATGAACTAACAATAAATGTAGATAAAACTAAATATGTAGTATTCCACTCCAAGAGAAAAAACATTGACCCTAGTACGATTCACATATCTCTAAACAACGATTGTGTTCAGCAAGTTTGTTCTTTCAAATACCTTGGTCTCATCTTTGACCAACACTTGCACCGGCAAGAGCAGATAGATAAGCTATCTAAAAAGCTAGCTTTCAGTTGCTACGCGCTTACCAAGGCTAAAAGGTATTTCCCGTACACCATACTACGTTCCCTGTATTTTTCGTTATTTCACTGCCACATCAGCTACTGCTGTGAATCTTGGGGACAAACGTACAAAACTTATCTACTTCCCTTACAGAGACTGCAGAAGAGAGCATTGCGTATAACATATCGCGTATCTTCCAACTGCAGCAACAATAATTTATTTCTAGAAAATCGAGTACTTTCATTGGAATCCATGCTTCAATACAAAATCTGTGTATTGGCAAATAACACCATTAATACTAGTATTCCTTTGCCACTTGGTATTTTCTTTTTACCATCTCGCAATACAAGACACGCATTAAATGGCAATTTCAACCTCCCTGCCTGCCACAATGTGTACGGAGACCGTTTAGTGCAATTTTCTGGAACAAAACACTGGAACACGTTGCCTATTAATGTGAAACTTGCAGTTAACTTTAAAATGAGTTGCAAAATGTTCTTAATTGCTTAATTCACTGCATTCTTATATATGCGAAACTTGCATGCAGCAGCATTCGACGACGAATTTGATTTCGCTCAATACGCACACACATAAAAAATTAATTATGCGTTCTGGGCTGCTGTATTAAGAATCAGGCACTTAGCCTTTGCATATAGACTATGCTTCACAAGAAGCTGGAAAGGCAGGAGAGGCTGATGAATGTTTTTGGCCAACGTTTTTGTTCTTGGCCCACGAAACCGAAGGATCATTATGTGATGGAATGGGAAGATGGTTGCTTCTTCTAGCAATTGATTATCTGTACAAGAACTATACATTATCATTGCCTTCTGCACTCCAGTGAGAAGATGTCTGCTCTGTGATGGGGTTTCGCATTCCTAGAGAGCGTGGGCTGAAAAATTAGATCTGCATACCTCAGGACACCGAGGCGTTACCAAGTTGAACCAAATAATATTCTTCGAATGCTGCTTTAAGCGCAAGTCCTGTGTCCTTCTTTCTGCCCGTGTTCGTCTCTTATATTCGGCATGAGAATTCTGGTCAAAACTGCCTGTAAATTTTCAATGTAAAATACAATGGATTTAAAGTTAACTAATGAATTTCAGTTAGGTTATGAGTTCACGATGACAGTTTTTCTCAAAATTCGTGTCAGCCTCGCGGCATAATTCATTAAATACCAACGACTTTACAGTATAGCTCTGTGGACTAAAGAAATCCGTAAAGTGTAATAATGTGAGCACTATGTATAATGGTTTTCTTCTTTTCATTCTTTGTGCGCACACATGTTAAACGCAACAAAAAATATGTGTATATATCTCACTGTATTTATGTATACATGGCATTGCGATATTGCAACGGCGTGCTACACAGAAGGTTAGTACAGCATGGTTGAATATTATGTATATTACAGATGATAAATATTCTAAAGGTTAATTGAAAAAATAGCTAATGAACTTAAGACTACTAATATTAAGGAGCATTGCAGGAAAACGAGGCTGTCAGAACTAAACGAAGGCCTCTATTTAAATGTTATGATTCGGCAATGTGTCTAGAAATATCGACGTCCATATGCACATGAAAGTTCCTTCATTTCGATTGAATGCATAGCACTATTATGAATCCGTCGGTTGCATTTCCGGCTGTGGCTTTTCTTCTTTGTACAGCTCTGAACAAAGCTGTAGTGGGTTATTCGATGTTACTTTGACCAGGGAGACACGCTTTTGATGGTGCGTTCCAACACAAGTACACCTCTGTAGTTCTTGAACAGTCCGCTGCTGCGTTTAGTCATTGCGAATCGTATTTCAGGGTGGGTGGAGGAGGCCCTCTTTCCCCGAATTTCTCCGTTTTCAATATTTTCAACATGTCGCTGTGGAAGCCCTGAGGAGTCTCCCTGTTTTTAACCTGGCTGTGGGTTTTCTATCGCATTCCCTCCACTTATTAACACGCGCAACGCGACAGGTTGGCTAACGACTACGTTCACTGCGCCATCAATAACTCTGTATTTCATCCAAAGCGAATGATGAATGCTAATTGACTTGAATAACCACCGATTGTGGCGCTCTAATGCTTTCAAGGGAAAGAACGGCATCATGGAAAAATAGGTTGTGCTGCTGCTTATAATTCTCGGACAGTCAATTCAGTGAAGTTATTATCTCGTTTCACATTAGCACTAATTCTGAGACTCGTAAGGCCGATTTTAGACCCGCTACAGCTGTAATTGACACCCCAAGGTCGCTGACTGTGAAAGTGCACACAGTTTCAGAAACTAATACTGACCAGCCTAATTATGTGTTACAAGCACAACTTTGTCTGCTTGGAGCCTAGAATGTCTATTTGCGTACAATATGTTGAAGTCATTTTCTACATCAGTAGAGGATTAATATATGAATTCTTTTTCTGCAACCTTATGGCTTCCTTTCATATTGTGTCAGATTTCGCGGCGTCTTTTGTGAGGCTGCAGGAGACTGGTACTATCATTTAGGCTTCCTTTGACCGTGGCGATAACAACTGTTCTCTAGACGATAACATTCAGAGAGTTTGCGTAATAACATTTGAACCAAATTGATAAGATATTCGTTTATCCCAGTAGGCAGTAGCTTTTCCCTATTTCGTAGGTACTTTTTGCTGGTATTAGATTCAGTTGACAGAAACTATTTACAATAAGCTGTTTTTAGAATCATGAAGACTCTGCATATCCTTCATAACCCCGTCTACAATGAACATACAAGCAAGCTGAATTGATATGCCATATTGTAAGCACAAAAAAAAGCGCATTTCGCATCAGCCGTTTTACACCAAAAAGCTTTCCGTTTCTTACAGAGATTCTAGAATGGTTTTTGCACTTGTGTTGCAATTTTAGATCAGCCCATGCCTCTGCAGTACCCCTAATAATTTCGACGGCAGAACGGCCATCAGATCTCAAACGCACATGCGTGCTGTCAAATGTTTGACTCAAGTGAAAATATGCCAATAAGGCTGAAGTGCTTTTGTGATTTTTTAACACGAGGCCGACGAAGCGTTTACAATTAACACTTACAGAAGAGGAGTAGTTGATATCTGCAGAATTTATGACAGCCGGCGGAATCGCAGTGCACGTGTCGAACTCCTCTTGCCAGTTGCAAGACGTTACAACTATCACTGTGTCCACCTTGAAGTTGTAAATCTTGAACCGGTCAAAATAATTGCCTGGTATGCGCATTGAAGCAAGAAAACACTTATTTGTTTTGGTCGCACACTGCAGGCCCTTATAGCCGGCCTTATCAGGAGTAGCAATAATAATAAATATCCCATAATACAAACACATTTTAGTGACAGGAAGAAATATACGTAAGAACTGAATGCAATGCTGCATATGCAAAAGGACTATTAAATATTTACAAAGATGCGAAACACGACTACGGTTGCAATGTATACTTTGTATACGGTGTGGCCTGAGAGCCATTCACACCATTTCGAACACCATCTAGAAAGACGGTTTGGGTGTTTGTTTGTGTGTGTGACGTCCATGTGTTTGTCTTTCTGTGTTGCCCTCCCCTAGAGGTATGCCCAGGCATTAATGCCGTGGTTACCACGAACCCCGGGGTAACCCCGGCATTGACGCCTGGGCATCCCTCTAGAGGAGGGAAACGCAGAAAGACAAACACATGGACGTCACACACACAAACACAACTCAAACCGTCTTTCCAGACGGTGGTTGAAACTGTGTGGATGGCTCTCAGGCCACAGCGGGAGATGAATAGCCTCCTCCCAGGCGCTCCCCCTGAGAAAACCGGCCGCCATGTCGGGGGAAGCCGGCGGTGGATGGATGGCCGGCGGTGGGTTTCGAACTTCCCACCTCCCGAAGCCGAGGCAGGCGACCAAGCCACTGGGCCACAGCTGCGGTCCCTTTTCCCAAGCATTTCACCCCAGAAGAGCCGAGCATCAGGCCGGGGGAAAGCTTGTACCCACTGAAAACCGTTGGGTACCCGGCGGCACCAGGGATCGAACCCAGTACCTCCACAATGCGAGGCGGATGCTCTACCACAAGGTCACAGTATACATAGCAATGTACACCAAGCTCACACTACCAAGCTCCGCATTTCAAATGACCAAGAAATGCCTTATATCAGGTTGCGGAAAGCGGACGAGAGACAAGTATTTCGTTCAGAGCTAATTCCATAACAACGGATATGTCGGTGATTAATAATGGCGCTCGTCTCTGCACCCCTCCCCCCCCCCCCCCCTTTCCATTCATGCCTGAAAGAAACACTTCGAGACAGCATAAAAAAATAATAAAAGCAGCCTGGATTTGCACCTCACCGACAAATAAAAATGAAGTCTGGTTCGCAGACTTACGTTTGTCGCACCCATTTACACGAACGTGGATTTTTTTCTTAAAATAAATTCATCGCTTATCGCCTTTTTCTTCCTTCTGATCTGAGGTGTGCGCTGTAAAAATGGAGGACCCGGAGCACTACGCTCGACTGCTGGCAGCGCCGTGATAGGCATTGATACAATATTCGATTACAGTCACACGGGAAGACCAACCATGGCTAGAGAACTGAACTGCTGTTATAGCGAATCGTTGTTCACCGTTCTCACACACGCTGCCACCGTTTTCGGTTGTGGAAACCAATTCGGACCTGGTAGCAATAAAAGAGCTGTCGTGATCATTGGAAGAGCAGCGGTGCTGGATAAATCTAGCTTGAAAACATCGCAGATATTTGCGACGCTGTCTTTAGAAAGCAATCCGAAGGCGCGGCAGCGGGGCGCGCAGTAGCCCTTCAGCAGCAGAACTACCTCCGCTTCTTAACCCCATGCAATCCGTTTGAGCCTTCTGTACGTGCGTTATCGTGCGCCGGCTCCAGGCGTTCGGCGGGATAGAATGTTTGGTTCGCGTACAAAAAAACCCGAGATAAAAAACTAAAAAACGAACAG